>MDKH01042780.1:0-21943 GCA_005239495.1 Nicotiana undulata
GCCAAGACAAATGGCTCATTTGTGTTCAAGGAAAAATGAGTATTCACACTTGTGAAGCCATATATCAATCTTATATCCCCTTCCCAAGAGAGCCACGTCCCACCAGTGACACTTGAATAAGTAAACTTTCCTATTTCCTATATAGGACAACCCGTAAATGTCCTCTAATACACCGTAATACTCCTTATTAGAGTCTGAATCATCTCCTCTCACAAGGACTCCACTATTGTCCATAGAAGTATTATTATTATCCTCCACATTCGTATGTCCACAAGCGTCGTGAATCATTTCTGTAATATTATCCTCTTCAATGTTATCATCTTCTACTCCATTATTGAGTGTTACGTTAGAATTTTCAACTCTAACTAACACTTCTCCATGCAAGTCCCACACTTTGTAAGAATCCCAGAAACCCTTTTTCAATAAGTCTCCTCTTACATCAGGCCTTAGCTTGAATGCAATATTCATACACCCTTTACAAGGACATCGAATCATAGTGCTTCCCCTTGGTTGACTGAATGCCCAACTAAGAAAGTCATCTACTCCATCTCTGTACCTTTGGTCACCTCTATTCCTAATATTCAACCAACTTTTATCCATTCCTATTTTTAGAATAATGGAAAGGTTAGTCCCTTATTATATTCCAGATTATAGTACAACCAAGATTTTAATTAGTTTATATATCACATTACAAATGATGGGATACAGATTCAGATGAAGATGAAGATGAAGATAAATGTGATATCTTATTAGAACACCAGAATTTAGTCAGGCTAATGAATATGGAAATGAAAAATTCAAGAATCACACAACTTCCTACTATATCAGAAGATTGTGAATCTCCTAAAGTAGTAGAAGATTTAAAGCCACTTGAATGATTGAAATGTACCCTCCATTATTTACTTTCCAAGATTGTGTAGAACGACAAACACTATCCTACCATAATCAACCAACAGTTAAAAGAAGCCATTGCACATGCTCTCTTTTCTCATTATTTTACTCAAAACTACCTGAGCAGTAAAGTTTCCTCCTATCAAATTTCACTTCATATAGGACTAATATTAGTCTATGACCTATCACCACCTTCACTTAACTTTGCATTTTTTGCTATCGTACGACTCAATAAATCTCTTCGTGGCAGTATATTATGGGATTTAGGTACACTAGGACCCCACTGTACTTCTATATGTGGAGAAATTACAGTGACCTATATATTACAGTGACCTATTTCACTTTCTGAAATTGTAGATTTGAAAACTTCCAAACAGACATCAAACGACCAAAGCTTTAGTTCTCCAAAGCTAACATTATGTTGATATTCAACTCCAGACTTGTCGTCTATTATGTCATGACACAATCAGAGATTACAGTATGAGTATTTTGAATTCTCATAAGCTAAGACTTGTGAAGTTCCAACCTCTAAGTGATGCATATATTCAACCCCTGTTCACTGCAATTATACCTTTCTAATTCTACTCCAGTCCAGAATGATTGTATATCTTTAGAAGAGGCAAAACATCATTCCAATATGTAAAGAGAAAGAATATCATTTCTCACAATCACATGTGAGTGAATACTCTATATAATCTTCTGGATCCCAAATACATAAAGAGAACTACAATCCCCACCTAAACTTATTGTCAACCACAGAATACCAAAATGAATTGTTTACTTTTGTCCCATTTCTCAGTCAAAAATACAAGACCCCAAGAAAAGCTAGGATCCTCACAGCAACAGATATAGAATGAGAATACCAGAGAAAATGAATGCAAGAGAGATCCATAGTCAATAATCTGAGGTATAGCTAAAAGTTGTGGCAAAATAACCCCTGTTTATCAAACAAGCATTCAACTTTCTAAAAAAGCAACAAAAATACCAAAATGGGTACAAACAAAAGATTCATAAGCGAGAAAATTTACTAAAACAATTAATCAGTCACTCATTCAAGAGGAATACCAACATGCAATAGGTATCTCAAGTAGAAGCTTTTAACTTACCCAAAAAAGAGATAGGTGAGAGTTCTGTCAAGACTGAAAATCACCAAATAGGCTTCAAATGGGTCTTTCTGTATGATTTTTTTTGGTATTCATGTAGATTATCAAATGGTTCAAAGAAATTCTAGATAAAATCTGAGAATACAAAGGGAAAATCACTGAAATAATGATAATCCCTAACTGCATGTTGAAGATAATCCCTAATCACTGAAACTTATACTCAAAAATTGAGAATATAAATGGAAGATTTTATCAAACATAAATTTATATAAAAAATAATATGGGTTTCAAGTTAAACATATGTACAAAACTCAGAAAAATCACTGAGATGTGCGATTTTCCTACACAAAACTCAATTATGCACATCATTTTTTTCGTTAAAAGAAAAAGAGGAAATTTAGGGATTTGACCACAAACCTGATAATTGATGAGTTTCTTATCTTGATTTAAGAGATTTGGAGCAGATAATCCCTAATTTGAGGGAAAATTAAGGCTTTTAGCCGAAGGGATTTTAGAGAGAGGGAGGAGAATTTTGAGCGAAGAGAGAGAACGTAAAGAGCTCTCTGTTTTGAGAGTTCAGAGTTTTGTTTAAATCTAAGCTTTGTATTTTTTAATAAAATATAAGAGATTCAGAGGCGACCCAGTCGCTCCAATAAGGATTTTGCGGCGACATTTAAAGTCGTTACAAATAATATGGAGCCAAAATTTTAGTTTTAGCGGGTACCGAAAATTTCACCCACATTAGAGGCGACCTCAGAAAAGTCGCTGCTAAATAATGGCCAGTAGTAGCGACTTATAGAGTCGCTGCTAAAGGTATAACTTTTGTAGCAACATTTTTGGTCGCCACTATATGTTGCCGCTAAAAATCCAATTTCTTGCAGTGTATGGTAGAATCTAAGCTAAAATTACTCAAAAAAGAATAAAAGCACTATTCACGAGCTCACTTTATCATCTGATACCCTAAAAATGAGAAAAAGTTGTATTTATACAAGGCTGAAAATACAGGACAAAATTGCCCCTACGGAGATTTCGCTCCCAACGGAATTCTAAGCGCTCCAGCGGACTGACTTTCATTGCAGGGGAATAATAATCGCTGCAGCGTTTCTGGACTTGGCCACTTTCTGAATCTCCATTCCGCTCCCAGCGAAAAAGTGCAACGCTGCAGCGGTTCATGAAAGCGCGGTAGCGAAATTTCTCCGCTGACCGCGCTAGTGTAAAAATCCCAGGTTGGCAAGTCTCTGATCTTAGGAATCCGCTCCCCGTGAATATTTGAGTGTTGTAGCGGCAAGGACAGCGTTGCATCGGAATTTTGGCGTGGACAGCGGTTCAGCTTGGTCTCAAAAACACACTCTCTGAAGTTTGAACCGGGGCAGTGGATGGAATTTCGCTGCAGCGAAGTGACTTCCGCTGCAGCGGAATAGTGGCTCCCTCAACGCTTATATTGGGTTCTGGGACAGTGCAAGTCTTGTTCCTGTTTGAGTTATCTTTAGTCAATATCTTCAATTCAACTCAAATCCTGCGATTTAAACACCTTGCATCAAATTTTGGGAGTATCTTAATGCAATTTATCCTCAAAACCTAAGAAAACGAGAGTAAATAATAGGTACAAATCCCTAGTTATCATTCGCGCGTGACGGCTAACAGTTCGATCCCACGGGTCCAACAGAAGCTTTATATAATCGGGCAACTTCATGAAGAGGTAGATGCGATGAAGGCGGAAACCATAGCATGGAAGAAAAACATGGACCGTCTTGCCTCACAGAAAGAGGTTTCTCGAGCTCAACTAACCTCGGTTGAGAGTCAACTCCAAAGGTTGAAAGAGAAAATTTTGGTGCAAGCCAAGAAAATCGAGGAGTTCCAGACTTGGTTGGGTTCAGTAACCTCTGATCAAGAGAAGCTGGTCACGGAACTTGCAGCGGCCAAATCTGAGGCTGAGACGGCCAAGGCTGATGCTTTAGCAATTGTGTCCGTTTACCAGTCAAACGCCAAAGGCGCTCAAGATCGAGCAAAGGAAGTTGCCGATGTCTCTAAATTTCAAGCGTATTGGGTGGCCGAGCATGTTAAGTGCCAATCTCGAAGGGAGACTCTCTAAGAGATCCATGCTCGTGGCTTCGATCTCAATGCCGAGATTGAAAATGCCAGAGAGCTTGAAACAGAAGCCAAAGCATTGGCCTCTCCTGATGACGACGACTCCAGGAGCATGAGCAGGTCTGAGAGTGGAGAAGACCCTGATGGTGAAGATGTTGCTCTTGGAGAAGATTAGGCACTTAGGATCTTTCTTTTTGAACTTTTGTATAGAATCTCGATCAGATTACGTTGCCCTTGTAAATAACTTTTTGATATATATATAAAGATCTTTTTTTCTTTTCGTCTTTTCTTTACTTCATTTCTGCCTTATGAAATTTTTGTTTCATTATGCCTTATGAAATTGTATTCATAGGTTTGAGGATTAGGCAACTTGACCGAAACCGAACTAGTAAATTTTTTACGATCGAGTGGGTGCTCGCTCGAACTCGGAGTAAGGTAACCCTTAGGTTTTATTTGAGTGAGGACGATATTTCAAACTCAAAGAAAAAAAAATGGCCCTTAGGCTTTTGTATTAGGCCAATATGGCCTTTGTAAAAACAATGTTTATGGATTTCTCCCCTTTTTAGCTGAAAAGTTTTTTTATCATTTGTATAACATATGTACTGCCTTAGCACGAAATAAGGAATTGTTTGAGAGTTCGAGTAATTTTTTAATCATTAGAGTTTTCGAGGCTTGATATTATCGAAGCCCTTTGTAATTCTGCCAAGGGTAGCCTTTTTAACCGATTTATGAAAATATTCGAAGGCTTGTTTTATTACGGAATTCGGACGTTCTGAACCGTGTTAATTTGGCTGTAGCCTTTTTAGTTTGGGACTTTCCTCTTGGGATTATTTTCCTATTTCACTTCGAGCTTGCCCGAAGTGTCAGTCTTCGAGTAGGCGGTCGTGGCCTATAAAAATCGAGGGTTGCCTTTAAGGTCTTATAATCTCGAAGTTTTTATAACTCGATCTCGTCTATATTTCGAACGGCAGTCCCCTAGTGTGGGGTTATTTGTTCGAACTTCAGTTATGATCGGCCCTTAAGCCTATTTACACAATAGATCAAGATTACGAAATTGTAAAGTAAAATATTTCTAAGTCATGAGATATCGTCAAGGAAAAATACTTCTCTTAATAGATGATTATACATGCGTACATGTTTGATGTCAGGGATCGAGCAACCTAGATAAGCACGGTTCATTCGACCATTTGTCCCTTACAAAATTTACCTATCGAGACCCCGGTGTCACGAAGTAATTTCCTTGCAACAAAGTTGACATTCGAGGGTGATGCCCCCCAGTATTAGAGGTTGATTGTAAAGAAGCTTCGGATGATGTTGAATTGTTCTAAGTTAGCACGATCAACGGTTTCCTCGTTAAAAACCTCACCAGAAAAACCCATTTGGGAAAAAAAACGGTCTAGGGAAAAAATAGTGCAACGCGTGCTTTCAGACCTAAAGACTACGTGTTGAAGAATCCATCGTTGTTCCTCATTGAACACCTGCAATGGTTATATTTAAATATAAATGAAAATAGAAGGTCCATACCTTAGAAGTAGTATCTTTTTGGGAGTGACACATTCCAATTGTTCGACGTTCATCGTGTCGATCTTGTAGGATCCTTTTCCTATGATGTCGAGGACCTAATTTGGTCCCTCCAAATTTGGACCCAGTTTTCCTTTATTCGGATTTCGAGTGTTGAGGGTGACTTTCCTTAGCACCAAGTCCCCGATTTTAAAATGTCAAAGATTGTCTCTTCGATTGTAGTACCTTTCGATCCGCTGTTTTTGTGCGGCCAATCGAACCAGCATCGCATCTTTCGTTCAACAATTCTAGGCTTATATTCATTGCCTTGGTATTTGATTCTTCTGTTGCATATCGAAACTTGAGGCTAGGTTCCCAGACCTCAACCGAGATAAGGGCTTCGACACCATAGACTGAAGAGAATGGTGTTTCCCCCGTATTGGATTTTGACATCGTGCGGTACGTCCAAAGAACCTGGGGCAATATCTCTCTCCATTTTCCCTTAGCGTCGGTCAATCTCTTCTTAAGATTTTGAATAATGGTTTTGTTGGGGTATTCGCCTTGTCCGTTCCCGCTGGGATGATATGGTGTTGATAAAATCCTTTTAATCTTGTGATCATCGAGAAATTTAGTCGCTTTGCTACTGATGAATTTCTTTCCATTATCACACACAAGCTCGGCAGGCATCCTGAATCGACATATAATGTGGTCCCAAATGAAGTCTATGACTTCTTTTTCTCTAACTTTCTCAAAAGCATGTGCTTCAACTCACTTAGAAAAATAATCAGTCATAAATTAAATAAACTGAGCTTTACCTGGGGTCGACGAGAGAGAGTCGACGATGTCCATTCCCCATTTCATGAACGGCTATAGGGATACCGAGTGGAGCTTCTCCCCGAGATGGGGAATCATTGGCACATACCTTTGACATTTGTCGCACTTTCGAACAAACTCTTTTGTATCATTTTCCATATCGACCCAGTAATACCCTGCTTTGATAACTTTGTGAACCAATGATTCGGCACAAGAATGATTTCCACAATTACCTTCGTGAATCTCCTGTAGTTATTAGTCGGTATCTCCCGGTCCCAAACATATCGCCTATGGTCCATCGAACATCCCCCTAAACAGTGTTCCGTCTTCGGACAAAGTGAATTGTGCTGCCTTTAATCGTAGGGTTTTTGACTCATTTGGATCTTGAGGGGAGCTTCCCGTGTTTAGGTATTCTATGTACTCGTTTCTCCAATCCCAGGTCAGACTTGTAGAGTTTATTTTGACGTGGCCTTCTTCGATCACTGATCCTGAGAGTTGTACGACAGTCCCCGAGTTAAGTTTGTCATCTTCGAACGATGACCCCAAGTTTGCAAGGGCATCGGCCTCGCTGTTCTGTTCTCGAGGTACATGATGTAAGGTCCACTCTTTAAACCGATGTAAAGTTACTTGTAGCTTGTCCAAGTACCTTTGCATTCGGTCTTCTCAGACTCCGAAAGTTCGTTTGACTTGCTTTATGATAACTAGAGATTTTACCTTATTTTACACTCTTTCTTGCTTAAGTTTTGGATAAAAGTGTATGCAAAATAGCCCCAATGGCTTACTTGTTGTGCTTGTTGCAGGGTTTAGTCAAAAAGGGTGATAACTAGTCAAAAGCCTGCTCAAAAAGGAGTGAAACTTGCACAAGTACCAAGAACAAACACAAGCATAGTTTAACTGACCAGTGCGGACCGCGGTCCACTTTATGCGGTCCGCACTGAAGAGATTCAGAGAGTAGTTTTTGAAGGTCAAAACCAACGCGGACCGCGGTCCACTTTATGCGGTCCGCACTGAAGAGATTCAGAGAGTGCTTTTGGAGGACAAACCAATGCGAGCCGCGGTCCATTTTATGTGGTCCGCGCTGGAGAGATTCAGAGAGTAGTTTTTGAAGGTCAAAACCAACGCGGACCGCGGTCCATTTTACGCGGTCCGCACTGAGGAGATTCAGAGGGCATCGACATTGCAGGATAGAAGACCAACGCGGACTGCAATCCTTTCTTCACGGTCCGCACTGAATCCACTGCGGTCGCAGTGCATTTTATGCGGACCGCGATGGCCAAGCTCAGAGGCCCAGTTTTGTAAGCTAAAAGCCTCACCGCGACCGCGGTCCATTTTGTGCGGTCCGCGGTGACCCCGCACGGGTATTTGTGTCCAGAAACTTCGGCCTAGTATAAATAGTTTCTTTTCTTATTTTTAGGTCAGCTTTTGTACTCTGATATTTCAGGAGCTCGTGAACGGTTTTTCTTCAGCTTTTTGAGTGATTTTAGAAGGGTTTCAACATTGAATCTTTCAATTTTAGTTTATAATTCAATTATATGGTTTTGCTTCATCTTTCTGTGATTTCTTCAGTTATTATGAGTAGCTAAACCCATTAACTAGGGTTGTGGCTGAACCCTAGTGTGGGTGTTTGATGGGTCCTTTAAATTAAGGCTTAGATGTTTATGGGTAATTGATATTTGGGCTGATTTATGGTTTTTATGTTAATATTAGTGGTTGCAAACGCTAATTGGTGTTTATTTGACTTGGGTTCTTCTTGAGAAAGAGAACTTGAGTCTAGAAAATCATTCCAACAAGGAATTGGGATGTATTCACGAGATTGATAGTCCCAATTAACGGGTTAAACCTAGAGATAGTAAAACCCTATTTGAGCCTATATTGCTTGTATGAATTTGATACCTAATTGACCTTAAGGGAGGCAATTAAGGCAAAGCTACTCAAACTACCGAGAGGTATAGAGTGGGTAACTTTGAGCATTGGCTATATCACACTCCCCTTCATAACATCCTTGCGTTAGATATTGAAATCCGTCAAATATTTGCCTAGGTGAAAGTCATAACCCTTGTGCCTTTTATCTATTAAGAAAACAACCAAAAATACATTAGTTAGTTAATTAAAAAATTACCATTAGTATAAACCGTAGTATAATTGTCAAATCAAAAAGTATGAAAAGTGCAATTAAGAGCACGAAACACTACTAAATTACCTAGAAACTCAACTCCAATATTCATAACTCTATGTGGAATCGATCCCGATTCTTTGGGTAAAAGATGCTTCGACCCTCATCTTGCTACTTTATAGTAGTGTAGGTGAGTGCCGATCACTTTTTGGCGTCGTTGCCGGGGAGTTATACGGTGTTGATTATCTACGTGAATAGTGGTGTTAAGTGTTTTTCTTTCCTTTTTTTGTTAACGTGTGTGTTGAATCACTTCAGGTTCTAATGGTAGATCCTTTGGGAAACATCATAGAGGAGGTATATAACAACCAAGAAGATGAAATAAACCAAGTACCTCCTCCCAGACGGGGCTGACAGGACAATATTAATGAGGACATTCCAGACCCTCCCCCGCCACCAGCTCCCAGAGCTGCCCCTCGTGTCCTTCCAAACGAGGGGTATGCTAGTGTTATTGTCCCGCCTAGAATCCGGGCGGGAAATTTTCAAATAACAAATGTGATGCTGACACTCTTGGAGCAGCGTGGCCATTTCACCGGAGCCGCCCACCAAAATGCTTACAAACATTTGAAGGGCTTTGTGGATACCTGCTGGGGTAGTAAGAAAACAAACATCTCAGAAGATGCCTTGAGACTGTAGTTATTCCCCTTCTCTCTTCGAGGGAAGGCACTTGATTGGCTCGAGCGGCTTCCCAACCACTCCATATCCACATGGGATGAGCTCGCAGACAAGTTTATTGCAAAACATTTCTCCCCTAGTCACATGGCAGCGCTCAAAGATGAAATATTAGCTTTTAAGAAAGAACCCAACGAGCCTTTGCATGATATTTGGGAGCGCTACCGTACCATGGTTAAGGAATGTCCAAACAATGACATGACTGAAGCCATGATTCAGCAAACCTTCTACCGAGGAATAAACACTGTCAATCAATATGTGTTCAATCAATTGGCCGGTGGAAATTTCATGAAATTGACTTACCCTGAGACATGTGAGGTCTTAGATGAGATGGCTGACACATCGTCAGCATGGCAAAGTAGAGAAAATGTACCTCAGGGTGAGTCCAGTGTCAATAGTCTTCACAAAGAACTTCAAGAACATGGGCAAGCAATTGCTGAGCTCACTACCATTATGAACCAACTTTCCAAGACCCAGCTTCAACAATTACAAGGGCCTAAGCAAGTAAATGCCATGGAGGGAGTGAATGTGTTAGTGAACCAAAGAAGACCTCGGGGAAATCCAAAGCAAAGCAACAATGATCAAGGTGACCAAGGACCAAGTGGGTATAGTCAAGAAGAGCCATATGATGATCAAGAAGAGGATGTTATGTATGCTAATAATTACCAAAGTCAAGGGAACAATCAAAGAAACAATCAAAACTGGAGCAACCAAGGCAACAATCAAAGTTGGGGTAATCAAAGACAGAGAAATTGGAACAATAACAACAATTCACGAAACTGGGGAACAACAACAACCAACAATGGGGGAACAACAATGATAATAATTGGAGCGGAGGCAATAACAACAACAATTGGGGTGGTAATAGTAATCGGGGGTCGGGCTTTCAAAGGCCCCCGATGTACCAACAACCAAGCAATCCACCCCCGTACCAAGCTCAAGGACAAAGATCATCAAGTAATGATATGGGAAGAATTGAACAAATGTTCAAGGCAAATGATGGAGCGAAACGCGGAATCCGATGCTCAATTGGCCTCCCACAACACCTCCATTAGAAACCTTGAAGTACAAATGGGCCAAATTTCTCATGCCTTGAACACACGCCCAAAGGGAGAACTACCGAGTGATACGGTGGTGAACCCCAAGGGTGGGAACAATAATAATACCGGTCACGCCATGGCGGTGACCACAAGAAGTGGAAAAGGCGATGAAACGATTTCTTCTAGACAAAAAGAGAATTGTTGTTGATGATGATGAATTCCCAAATGATGAGTTATCAATTGAAGTTGAGCAAGTGGTGGAAGAGCCAACTACTAGTGAGGTGAGAATTGATATCCATGATAATGGGGAGGAGTTGCAAAGGTACGTGAACCCGTCTAGGGAACACGTGATTGATATGCCAGAACCGGTGGTCCCACAGGCCAAGGCACCATTGCCTAGGACCCCTCCTCCATATCCTCAAAGGTTGGTGAAGCAAAAGCAAGAGAATCAATTCAAGAAATTCATCGATATGATGAAAAGTCTTTCCATCAATGTCCCTTTGGTTGAAGCTTTTGAGAAAATGCCCGGGTATGCTAAGTTCATGAAGGACTTAGTCACAAAGAAGCGGTATATGGAGTGCGAAACCATTAAGATGACTCACCAAGTGAGTGCCATAGTGAATTCAATGGAACCCAAACTTGAATACCCCGGAGCTTTTACCATTCCTCGTACAATCGGGAGTGCGGATTTTGCTAAAGCTTTGTGTGACGTTGGAGCTAGTATAAACTTGATGCCATACTCGGTCTTTAAAACATTGGGGATTGGGCAACCTAGGGCGACCTTCATGCGTCTTTAAATGGCGGATAGATCAATGAAGAGGCCCCTAGGGATAATTGATGATGTGTTGGTGCGGGTAGACGAATTTATTTTGCCCGCGAATTTTGTCATATTGGATTACGAAGTGGATTATGAGGTCCCCATCATCTTGGGAAGGCCCTTCCTTGCAACGGGGAAGGACTTAGTTGACGTGGAGGCCGGTGAGATCACTTTTCGAGTGGGAAATGAAAAGGTCGTGTTCCATGTGTGAAAATCAATGAAGCATCCCAACAGCACAGAAGTATGCTCTTTCATGGACCTTGTCACCGAGGTCATTATTAATGATGCAAGCTCTATGACTAATGTTGAAGATCCAGTGGAGGCAGCTTTATTGAACCATGATGACATTTTGGTGGATGGCTTAATTAGGAGCACCAATGACTTACAAGGCATGTGTTCTTATTCCTATGGTCCCCGAAAGTTATCCTTGGACTTGGAGAATCGGAAAACTCCTCCGACAAAGCCTTCAATTGAAGAGCCACCTACATTGGAGTTGAAGCCACTTCCACCACACCTCAGGTATGAATATCTTGGTCCCTCTCGTACTTTACCTGTTATACTTTCAACTTGCCTAACCTAATTGCAGGTAGACTCCACTCTAAAAGTGCTAAAGAGGAGGAAGAAGTCCATAAGATGGACACTTGCTGACATTCGGGGAATAAGCCCCGCATTTTGCATGCACAAAATCATTCTTGAGGATGGATCGAAGCCTTCCGTAGAACACCAACGGAGGCTCAACGAGGCAATGCAAGAAGTGGTGAAGAAAGAAATAATCAAGTGGCTTGATGCAGAGGTTGTCTACCCAATCTCGGATAGTGCTTGGACTTCTCCGGTCCAATGTGTTCCAAAAAAGGGTGGCATGACAGTGGTCCAAAATGACAAAAATGAACTCATTCCAACAAGAACGGTCACAGGTTGGGGGGTGTGTATGGATTACCGCAAGCTAAACAAAGTGACTCGCAAGGATCATTTCTCCTTACCATTCTTGGATCAAATGTTTGATAGGCTTGCGGGTCGGGCTTTCTATTGCTTCTTGGACGGGTATTCAGGCTATAACCAAATCTTGATTGCGCTGGAGGACCAAGAAAAGACTACCTTCATGTGCCTGTATGATACATTTGCCTTCTCCAGGATGCCTTTTGGCAATGCACCCGCCACATTTCAGCGGTGCATGATGGCAATCTTTACTGATATGGTTGAACACTTCCTCGAGGTGTTTATGGAGACTTCAGCATAGTTGGGGACTCCTTTGATGAATGTTTGAGCAATCTTGACAAAGTCCTCGCTCGGTGTGAAGATACCAACCTAGTATTAAACTGGGGAAAATGCTATTTTATGGTGGAAGAAGGGATAGTGTTGGGCCACAAAATCTCGAGAAATAGAATTGAAGTAGACAAGGCTAAGATTGAAGTGATTTCCAAATTACCACCTCCAACTTCGGTAAAGGGAGTCCGGAGCTTTCTTGGGCATGTCGGGTTCTACCGGGTTTTCATTAAGGACTTCTCAAAGGTGGTCAACCCTCTTTGCAAATTGCTATAGAAAGATGCCAAGTTCAACTTTGATGACAATTGCATGAAGGCATTTGAGCTATTGAAGCAAAAGCTCACTTCCACACCAACTATCATTGTACCCGAGCTCTCCTTTTGAGCTAATGTGTGACTCTAGAGATGTGGTTGTGGGGGCGGTTTTGGGCCAAAGGGTGAACAAGATCTTTCACCCCATCTATTATGCTAGCAAAATAATAAACTCGGCCCAAATGAACTACACTGTCACCGAGAAGGAGCTATTGTCAATAGTCTTTGCGATGGAGAAATTTCGTCCTTATCTTATGGGTGCCAAGGTCATAGTTCACACTGACCATGCGGTACTCACCGGTATCTCATGACCAAAAAGGATTCCAAAGCGAGACTCATGCGGTGGGTGTTGTTGCTTCAAGAGTTCGACTTGGAGATTATTGATAGAAAAGGGAGTGAAAACCAAGTGGCCGACCATCTTTCCCGCTTGGAGGAGCAAGGTCGACCTAGTGATGGGCTTGAAATTGATGATAGTTTCCCTAATGAACAACTTCTTTCTGTGTCAATGCAAGAAATGCCATGGTTCGCAGACATTGCCAACTATCTTGTCACTGGTGTTGTTCCTTTTGAGCTCTCTTCCAAACAAAGGAAGAAACTTAGGAGGGATAACATGGATTTCTATTGGGATGAACCATACTTATTCAAGATTTGCACTGATGGTGTCATCCGGCGATGTGTACCAGAAGAAGAAAAAAGGGCGATTCTTGAGTCTTGCCACTCCTCACCTTATGGTGGTCATCATGGAGGGGCAAGGACCGCTTCGAAAGTGCTAAGTTGTGGTTTCTTTTGGCCTACCTTATACAAGGATGCTAGTGAGTTGGTGAAGCGATGTGATGAATGCCAACAAATGGGGGGCATATCCAAGAGAGATGAGATGACTCTTACTACTATCCTTGAGGCATATATCTTTGATGTATGGGGTATTGACTTTATGGGGCCATTTATGAGTTCTTGTGGAAACACTTACATACTCGTGGCTGTGGACTACGTTTCAAAATGGGTTGAAGCCGTGTCTTTGCCCAATAATGAAGCCCGGAGTGTGGTTGGCTTTCTGAAGAAGAATATTTTCACAAGATTTGGGACACCCCATGCCATCATTAGTGACGGGGGGTCTCACTTTTGCAATAGGGCCTTTGATTCTTTGCTATCGAAGTATGGAGTCAATCATAAGGTGTCTACTCCATACCATCCTCAAGCAAGTGTCCAAGTGGAAGTGTCCAATCGTAAAATCAAGAATATATTGGCCAAGACAGTGAATGCTAACCGGACTTATTGGACCCGGAAGCTTGATGATGCTCTTTGGGCTTACCGGACCGCCTTCAAGACCCCAATCGGTATGTCACCTTACCGGTTGGTGTATGGAAAGTCTTGTCATCTTCCGGTGGAATTGGAGCACAAGGCACTTTGGGCTTTGAAGAAGTTGAATTTGGATTGGGACACAGCTGCTAATCTCAGAGTTGATCACTTGAATGAGCTAGATGAGTTCAGATTTCATGCATACACTAGCTCCTCCTTGTACAAAGACAAAATGAAGTATCTCCATGATAAGTATGCCAAAGAACGGGAATTCAAGGTGGGGGACTTGCTGCTCCTTTTTAATTCTAGACTCCGTCTCTTTCCGGGCAAACTCAAGTCCAAGTGGAGTGGCCCGTTTGAAGTTGTATTGGTTACACCCTTTGGTGCTCTCGATCTCAAGAACAAATATGGGGAGATTTTTTGAGTGAATGGGCACCGGTGCAAGTATTACCTTGGGAAATTTGAAGATAGCCACGTGGTGGCTCTGATGAAGCTCAATTGAACATGGTAACATGCGTCGTGCCGCGACGTTAAATCAGGCGCTTCGTGGGAGGTAACCCATGTGTCTTTATTTTTGTTTTTCTTTGATTTACTTGGTAGTATAGGATTTGTTGTTGGACTAGTTAGTTGTGGAATGTTGTAGGATTATTTTGATGCAGGGCACAAGGCTAAGTTGAAAAAAAACTAGCTCTCTGAAGTTGCAGTGTGGACCGCGGTCCTTTTTATGCGGTTCGCGGAGCTTTCTCACAAACAAATTGTTCTCTCAAGTTGCCACTGCGACCGCACTACCATTTTGTGCGGTCCTCGGTGGACCACTGCGGCCGCAGTTCATTTTGTGCGGACCGCAGTGGCCATTTGCCCAGATGCCCAGAAAAGTTGAGGACCGCAGACCGCGGTCATTTTATGCGGTCCGCGGTGGGATTATGGTCCAATCAAGAGGTGGTGGTCAAAAACCAAGCGGACAGGGAGATTCCTCCCGGGGGAGAGGGAAAGGGATGATCAAACGTGCCCCCAAGTCCGGCAAGCCAATAAAGCCACCAGGAAAACAATACGAGCCATGGATAGAGATGCTTCCCAATCGGGAAGTGAGTATGCACCCTCCGGAGAGGGATCTGAGTCAGAGTCGGTACCAGAGTTTGTCCTAGACTTCCCGGAGAGGTTCAGATTGACAAATGAACCTTCTGACTCCCCTCCTTCCCAAGCATCAGCACACTCTGAGTCGTCTAAGGGCTTAGCTGCATGGAGAGATCATCAATACTCCACCTCACCCACAGCTTCACTATCAGGTGAGCACTCTGATGAAGAAGAAGCAGGGGATGAATCCCAAACAGGGGGTGAACCCCAAGTAGGGGGAGTTGAAAGAACAAGAAACCCTTAATCATAGGCAAGATTGGTTTGTGAGTGAACCGGCATTTCACAAATTCCGGGAATGGTGATTGGAAAGGAAATTGATACCGGAGCACAAATTCATCACAAGGGACCTTTTGCCGGACAACCCCAATGTGCGGAGACAGTTCAGGGAGAGAAAAGGCTAGGACTATTTCACTTGCCAGATGTCGGAGGCAAATGAGCACCTAGTCAAGGAGTTCTACACTAATTTGGCTTATCTGAAAAAGGATTCCAAGGCGACTAAGGTGCGGAATCTGACTATACTTTTTTATGGGGATGCAATAAACAACTACCTAGAGTTCAATGATGAAGATGAAACAGAGTACTTGGAGAAATTGAACGCATGGGATGAGGCCCGTACATGGCTAGAGGAGCACCTGGAAATCCCAGGTGAAACCCCAGACTGGTTGCAAGCAGGGAAGGTGATTCTGAGGAGAACGTTAAATTTTGAGGCCAAAGGTTGGGAGACGTTCGTGTGTAGCAGGCTAGACCCCATCTTCCATGAAAATTCTCTTCCTCTCAGGCGGGCTGTGTTGATTGCTTCTATCATGGCAAGATTTTCGATCAATGTCGGGAATGTGAGGTCCAGGGTTATCAACCGGGTGGTGAATGAAGGTGATAGAGACTATCCCTTCCCTAATTTCCTGACCATGTACTTTGAAGATCAAAAAGTAGAAAAGAGGAGGTTTGATGTGAAGGTGAAGCCCAAAGCTCCCTTCTCCTGGTACAGTCTACAGAGTGATGATAATCTTGTTTAACCCAAAAAATAGTTTTCAAGGTCAAAGCAATAATTTGATGTGACGGGCCACAAGCAACTGATTCAATCTGAAAGATATAATTTTTGTAATGCAAAGTGATAGAGAAGTGCAAAATAAATTCAATGACAGACAATATAATAAAAATAAAGCAGAGAAGAAATAATTCTTATTGAATAATCCTTGACAGGATGTTGAGCCGAACGGAGCTTGAAGGGCCAAATTATGGCTAACTTGGAAGCAAGATGATATGAATTACAATGTATAGAATTGTAGAGAAGAAAGTTTTTTATATCCCCCTGATTGTGATAAAACTATGTCTATTTGTAGGGATAAATCTAAGTAACCATTCTCCTTGAATAATGGGTCCATTATGATCATTTACTCAACCCATCCATTACTTTTGGAAGACTTGTAACAGCTATGTAAATGCTGGAATTTCGTAACTGGTGAGTTAATTCCGTAACTGATGAGTTAATTCCATAACTGATGAGTCAATCCCGTGGCTAATGAGTCACTCACGTACCTGTTGAGTCAATATCGTTCCTGCTGAGTCAATCTCGTGCCTATTGAATCAATCTCGTGCATATTGAGTCAATCTTGCAATTTGATTGCCTTATTCTGACTGTTACAATCATTTATTGCATTTATTGTACGTTACATAATTGATTTGTAACTGATGGAGTAATGATGATAAATCCTATATAATCCGGGATTAATTGATTCCTTCCTCATTTGTAATTATGAGATATTCTCCCGCACCTGTTCCGAGCTATTTATGATGACTTGTTCCGAGGCTATCAGGCACGGTATGAATATGTTCGGTCCCGGGGGTGTTTCACATATCATCTTTACATGTCATTCTTCACTTTTCTCCAAGCTTTGCTGACACGTGTTGCCATTTAATAGAACCACATTGTGAGTCTATTTTTTGCTAATACAGATAGTCCCCCCACTTTCCGGTTATTCACTATGATATGACCGGGAAGTGGAAGATTTGATCCTTTTCTCCCTTGCCTCTGCCTCATTAAAAACCTTGCCGAAAAAACCCAATAGGAAAGAAAAAACGGACGAAGGAAAAAATAGTGCAGAACTTAAAGATTCATATGACAACTCCAACGCTCATGTTCGTTTCATCAATAATCAGTTGGTTTACCCCTGTCTTGTTTTGGAGTTTGAAGACAAATGTTTGCCTTATGTTTGGCAAGTTCGATATATAAATTTTGACTTTATTTTCTGCCTACTTTAATGTTTGGGTTTTTGTTTCACCCTTTGTTATTTGACTTTGCATTAAAAATGCTTCAATACTTCGTGTCTTTTCGAGCATGATTTATAAAAGAGGGCCCTTTTTTTATTGACACTTAATGAAGAAGACGTCTCAACTTCATAATGGTGTAAATATGCAATAGAGAGATAGGAATTTTACATATGTTTTTGAAGAAAGTTTTCTGTTTGAACTTTCACAACATTTTACATGTGTTTGATCATCGTCTAAAACTAATGTTGCAATTGTTTTCTTTGAACAGGTTTGATATGCACTTGTATTTCGTAACTGTTTTTCTTATATAACAGTTTTTTTGAGTTAATACAAGAGAATAATTATTTTTCGTTCGTAACAGTTTTTGTAAAAGGTAGGGGGTTTTACCCGTAACTGTTTTTATTGATAACAGTTTTCAATAATCTCGAGGGAAATGCTTTTTCATCAGTAACTGTTTTATTCGATAACAGTTTTTCAAATGAATACAAGTATTTTGATCTTTCATCTGTAATTGTTTTATTTGATAACAGTTTTCAATATGAGTACAAAGATTTCATAATTGTGTTTAGTTACAACAGTTTTCTGAATGAGTACGAAGATGATGATCTTTTATTCATAACTGTTTTTGGTTACAACAGTCTTCTTTTGAATAAGTACAAAGATGTGCATTTCTTCCTCGTAGGTAATATTTTGCCTTTTAACATGAACATGTTCGAAGGTTTTTTTTTTTCCTTTTAACCTGAACATGTTCGAAGGTTTTTTGGATCAGGCTTTGTTTGAGTCTTCGGCTCTTTCGATTTTGCTCGTATCACTTGACTTGTTGGGTAGATGGATCTTCAGGCTCGAGCTTTGACTTTTTGATAGTCTTCCTTGCTTCGTCTTTGCCTTCCAAACTGTATAGTCCCTCAAGTGTTTAAGCTTTGAAGAATGAAATCTCGAGCACTTGACTATTCCTTACTTATGGTCCTTTTCCTGAAAAGGAAAAACATTTGGGACTCGAAGGTATATAATTTTTATATGATGACTGCTTAACCCTTTTTATTTCATCAAAAGGGTTGTGACCTAGACGGGGAATTCAATTACTTCCTCGTGTCTTTCGGGTCTAATATCATCATTTGGTACTTTAGGAAATTTATCCGAGTACTAACTTTTCATGGCACTTTATGAATTTATTTGAGTGCTCATATTTAGTCTTACAGACTTGAAATATATATTTGGATGCATCGTTACATGTGCGATGTATTAATGTTGCACCCTTAGGTGTCTAACTTTTAAATAAAAGAGGCCCTTTTATATATTTAAACGTTATGAAAAGGACGTCTCCTTTTCATTCAGGCGTAAAATAGGATCGATTGATCTGAGTTGACTTTTAGTCTGTGGAAGTATTAATCCTGGTAGGATTTCCTGGAGTATTGATCTTGGTAAGACATTGAGTCTGAGGGAATACTGATCCCAAATAAATATAGATCTTAGTAGATTTGTCTTGAAGAGACATTAAATATGATTGGATTTTGAATTGGAGTATATGAACATACTTCCAAGTAGAGAGGGACACATGTCCAAAATAATATTTGAGATGTTCGGGATAACCGATATGAGTCATGATATAATTAGCCATTAAGAAAGGCTTTTTAACTTGAATGGTCGTTGCTGGACCGAATATAAGCCATGTGTTTGTTCAAAGTGAACTTTATTCTGATGGCATATTTGCATACATTTATGTTGAATTGAACATAAAAGCCTTGTTTATTATCGTGGGATTCTTGACTCGACATGGAGTTCTTGATCTTTTTTGTGTAAGAGAAGTATATGCATTTTTGAAGATCTCATTCAACACTATTTGAAGTGTTTATGCTTGATATGAGCAATACAACTGACTGAGTTGAGATTGTGGTAAATAATGTCGGAATACTCTTAGAAATTTATCTCCCAAAGCAATCAATTTTTTGAATCACTTCTTATAATGTCAAGTCGGATTGACTAATCTTCAAGTATAAGTGATCTCCCTAGTGTTTGAGTTTTGAGGTGTGAGAACTCGAACACTGGAATCATAATTTGACAGTCCCCAGTTTAATAATCTCGGATAGGATAGCCAGTTCCATTGTTGATGGACTTTCAAATGGTCCAGTTAAGTCATAGAGACGGTACCGTAGCTCTTTATTTATTTTTTACTCTAGCCAGGAACTACGGAGGTTCCAAATATTATCGGGGATCATGTGATATCTTGCCTTATTATCGGAGTAATTTTTACGGATTTCTTTGTAGATTTCTCGCATCATTTTTTTTTTGTTTGGTACATGTGGCATTTTAGGTTTTGGAGCCTTGAATATTCCAAATATGATTCTCCTTCAACAAGGCAGTACCGGATGAGACACACTCAAAGTTATCGAGAGCGTGCTTGTCTGTGGGTTAAGTCCCATTCTACAAGTAATCAATGAAGTTATCATGCCAAAATTAAATTAGTCGGGCTTATCTCATTTTCATTCTAATTGATGGTAGATCAGGGATCGACCAGATAAGGGATGACTCGATCCTGTTATCCAAAAATGATATTTCTCAATAAGAGTCCGAAGTTGCTTCGGGAGTCAGTGATATCAGCAGTAGATCTGAGACTAGCACATCCGACTTGATTTTCTTGGGCTGCATAGTTTTCTTGGATTTGATCAATCGTCAAATCAATATTTTTGCTCTGAGTCCCCCAGCTAATTCAAGCATGTATCACATGCTTTATACTCATTTTTGTTGTTAGTAATAAACTAACTTTTGTGAAATCTAAATATTTTTCCTGATAGGCATTAAGCATTGTCCTTAACCCAGGACTTTTAATACTTGTGGACTTAGTTGTGTCGAAGGTCCAGATCCCGAGAATTATCTCAGAAATAGCATGTACTTTGATTTCAGCTTTTGGTAATATGCTCAAGCAAAGATTAGTCATGAAATCTGCTAAACTTGTGATTTTATTGTCGTATGTGGCTGATAAATAATATCATATTCCATAAGTTTGACTACTCATTTAGCTAGTCTTCCTGACAGTTCTCGTTTATGCAAAATATTGTATAATAAAAATATAATGGCTACGAAAATTGAACGATATTGACAATAAAGCCTTAAATTTAGGGCAATAACAATTAATGCCAACTTCTCAAAATATAGATATGCAGTTTCCATGTCTAAGAGTATTCTATAATAGATAAGAGATTGTGTACCTATCTTTGCTTGAATTAATATTGCATTTAAATAGATATCCGAGACAATGTGGCATACTAGCAATCATCTTTCTCCTCAGAATTTTGAAAGTGATGATGGGTTGATGTTAGAAACAAGTCCGAATGATTCAACTTTTCGGACTAAATCGACCTTTCGAGGTTCCATAACTTTATATTTATTATTTGGCTCTGGCTTCTTCTTTTGCTTGACCGAATTATACCGCGGGTCAATATTGAGCATATAGACCATTATCTCCGGTGGTACACCATTTATGGTTACAATGGTGGCAAGTAAAACAATTTGCGATAGCATGTAAAATTTTGATCAACTTACCTTTAAACTCGGTGTCGAGTCTCGACCAGCATAAACCTTCCTATTTGGGAAGTCAATGATAGTTTCTAGTTCTTCAGCATTTGACCTCGTGGCTTTTGATTCTTTCGGTTCAATTATCCGAAATTATTTGTGTAATTGTCCATGTCTATTAATGAACCTTCTTCCTCGTAGTATTTAATTATCCATCCCGCACCTTTCTTTTCTTTTCCAGTTGTCAGGTGCGGTATCGTTGTAAACAATCTCGTGGGTGTTTTACCCATGCTTTTCTTAACCTTCATTCTTCTCCTATGGAAATTTTCAATTTAGCAAGGTGATTCCTTACCTGTTCGGGAAGGTTCGGATCTTTTTCAGCCCGTGAAGAAAAATCCCGTATCTCTTTGCTCGGACCTATTTTTGACTTTCGTTTGAACATCCGTTCCTTTCTCCATTTAAAGCTCGGTGCTGCATATCATTCTCGTGGGATAGTCGAAAATTCACGAAGATGTTCTATCCACTCCTCTTGTTCCTTGATCTGTTTCTGTCAAGTTAGAACTAAATTGTGCAAATTAAAATTACCTGATGTATCTGAACTTCATGTCTCGGTACTATTTGGCGTAAAGTCTTTAATAACTTTCGGTACTAATAGTTGTGGTACCAATATGCCGATGTACATTCTCTATTTTTCTCTGCTTGTTTCTTATATATCAGTATCATGGCTATTATTGCCTTTTCCTTTCTCATGGTAAAGCCATCTCAAGCTTGGTTGTCCTCAATTGTGTTGATTGGAAAATTTCGGCCATGACGAAGGTTTAAACTGAAAGCAAACACATATCAACAAAAATTGTTAGTATCTTTGAATGAATAGCAAATTTGCTTGAGTTCCCGGTAACAGAACCAATCTGTTTAACCCAAAAAATAGTTTTCAAAGTCAAAGCAATACTTTTATGTGACGGGCCACAAACAACCGATTCAATCCGAAAGATATAATATTTGTTAATGTGTGAAACCCCACGTGTTATTTTTCTCTCTTCTCTTACGTAAAATACGTAACGTGGCGT
>ML252140.1:0-22775 GCA_005239495.1 Nicotiana undulata
AATTTCTGTTTATGTTATTTTATTATTTCCAGAATTGTTTTACAAATACAGAATTCTAACAAGAACAGTAATTAAGAAGAAGAATTGAGAAAAGAGGAGAGAAAAATAGAAGAGAAGAGAAGAGAAGATCGCAGTCGACTAAGAAGAAGAAGAGAAGAGATTTGGGACAATTTTCTGTAATATTCATATTCAATCAGTTACAATGGTCCTATGTATATATATAAGCTCACTAATTGAAGAATCTAGATGTAGGCATGCAAGTTTTGCTTCTAACTAACTTTCCCGCCCTTATAACATTCAAATTTGTAACTACTTTTCAAAATTTCAGCTAACTAATATTTGAATTAGTCTACTTGGCATCCACGTTGGCATCCTTGTTGGCTCACTTTGCTGATTGTGTATCATAGATGGACTGCAGAATTCTATCATTGAATAGGTCTTGTCGCTTGGCTAATAATCTTCGGGCCATTCCTTCACGCAATACTGTATTTTATCGGAAATGTTCTTATCTGCCTGCAGGTATTACTTTCAGTTGTTCCTTCTTTTGCAGTAAGTTAATAGACTAATGAAATTGTTATTTAGCATTTTTACACATGAAAATTTTCTGTCAATTGTTTGTAGTTGTTCTTATTGGCGAAAACCATCACAAAGTGCTATACTTTAAATTGAATGTGTCTTCGTAGAGATTTTACTGTTGGGTCAATGTGTCATGTTGTTTTTTATGGTTATTAATAGGGTTATTTCGTAAGTCAATTAGGTGCTCAATGAAGTCATATAGGTTATCAGAGCTTACCAGTTCTGAGGTTGACAACCTCAAAGCTCGTCCACGCATTGATTTCTCCTCCATTTTCGACATAGTGAGTTTATAGTGCCTTTTGAACTAATTCTGTATTTTCGTTTTCCTTCTAATTACTTATTTATCAGTTTAATCAAGTATACTTATTTTGAATGTTGAATGAATCGCATCAGGTTCAACCCATTGTTGATGATGTTCGTAATAGAGGTGATGCTGCAGTTAAAGAGTTAGTGCCTATTTGATATTATGCCTTGGTTGCAGTGTTTGTTTCATCAACAAATTCTTACCCTGTATCTGTTATGTGAAAATCCCCTTATTTTGCCTCCCTTACCATAAGAACGCAGAACATGTGTGATTGATCCACATCAAAGGCCAAAGATACGCTCCCAATGGAGGTGCTAGACTGTATAATATTGATCAATAGTGTAAAGGGCATTTCTCCCAAATTGTAGAAAATTATGTTAGGTTCTCATTCCTCGTGCACGGACCAAAATTATCTAAATATTAATTCACATTAAGATGAGCTTTATCACATATTCACACTCCACATTTCAATCTCTGATCCAAGCGACAAGGTTCCGTATAGCAGATCCAACTTGGTGACCTTTGTGTCTTTGCAACTATAAACCTAAACATAAACATAAAATATGATTCTATTTTGCCTATTATCAGATGCTCTCTCTCCCTCTCTTTTTTTAATTCCTTTGGGAAACATTGTACCAACATTACAAACTACTTCCTGTTGTATCGACTTCTGAGATATACTTTTATTAATTAAAGCTAATAATTCAGTTTCAACCAAAGTGAAGGTTTGCTACCGTGGTTTTGCAGCTTTTTTTTACTCTTTCTGTAATTGATTCTTATCAACTTTATTTGCCAGTTTTCTAATTTGCTGGACAAAGTAAGTTCAAACTTTCAAACCTTCAGAATATCCCTAAGTTTAGATTAAATAGTTATAGAACTTACAAATATCTTCAGTTTTTTTTGCTCCTTGTCTGCTTGTCCATCACTTATCATTCCTTAAGAGTTAATAGTTCCGTCTGAAGGTAAAAAATGCCACTATAGAAAAGTTAACCTGTCTTTTTGTCTTGATGTTACTTTGGTATGATGTCTATAACTTCCTGGGCAGTTACACGTCACGGTTCGACAAAGTTGTACTGGATAAGATAGTTGAAGACGTCAATGAGCTTCCAGATCTTGAGGTATATATTTAAATACACATTTTCTTATTGATGAGCGGGATGGGGATTAAAGAGAGTATGACATTTTAAAGTTTGAATTGTGCTTAGGATTTTTTTGTTCCGTTTCCTATTCCTCTTTCTTTAATTTTTGTCTTGAAAGACAATTGACTTCAGTTTGTCTTATTTCCAATCTAACTGCTTCTTCCTTTGACTCAGCTTGATTCAGCTGTTCGAGAAGCATTTGATGTGGCTTATAACAACATATATGCCTTTCATGCTGCTCAAAAGCCTGTTGAGAAAGTTGTGGAGAACATGCATGTAGGTTATGATATTGTATAGGATT
Organism: Nicotiana undulata; assembly: GCA_005239495.1. Classification (NCBI taxonomy): domain Eukaryota; kingdom Viridiplantae; phylum Streptophyta; class Magnoliopsida; order Solanales; family Solanaceae; genus Nicotiana; species Nicotiana undulata. The sequence goes on from ML252140.1 coordinate 2,321, forward strand.
GATCTCAGTTGTGTGGCCTTGTTTAGCAGCATTGTGTTGGCACTCTTACTTCTCATTTAACTTCCAAATTTCCTACTTTGTCAGGGTGTCAGATGCAAACGTGTGGCTAGGAGCATTGGCTCTGTAGGGCTTTATGTTCCTGGTGGAACTGCTATTTTACCTTCTACAGCTCTGATGCTTTCAGTTGTACGGTGATTCAATTTTCCAAGTTAATTTCATGCTCTCGTTAATCATCTCTTTCAATGCTAATTCCCTTAGTACAAAATCATCAATTTTTCCCTTTGGCTAGCCAGCACAAATTGCTGGGTGTAAAACTGTTGTACTTGCAACTCCACCTTCTCGGGATGGCAACATTTGCAAGGTATTTGTTTACCATCTCACTTTGTTGGTATAAGTTTAAGTATCAATGGCCATTTATTTGGATGCATTTCTTGTAGGAAGTGCTTTATTGTGCCAAGAAAGAAGGTGTGACCCACATCCTTAAAGCTGGAGGTGCTCAGGTATAAGATGATATGCTTCCGCTGTCTTGCGTTCATGAGCGGACATTGCATCTGAATCATTTCACTTAATTTCTTACTTCTTTTTCCGAACTTAAACTTTTTACTTCACGGTCCATTTACTGTAACTTTTTAAAATCCACAGGCAATTGCTGCTATGGCCTGGGGAACTGAATCCTGCCCAAAGGTACAACTTTCACCTTAAAAGTTGAAGCCTGGCATATTGTGTCATACAAGCACTAGTATACTTCTATTGTTTTGCTGAGTTTACGCACGCAACACACAATAAATGTTATTAACATGATAACCTTGAGGCAATTAATCCTGGCTTAAGTAGACGTGCATGTATTATTTATAGAGTACTTTTGCAATGGCAATAGTGAACCCTCAAATAGATGATCCTAATTAGTTTAGGATTGAGGCATAGTTGTTTTATATATGCAAAAAGTATAACTTTAATAATTGGACAAGGGTTGATGGAAAAGAAACTATGCATCCCTTTCATCCGTTCGTTGTTCCTTCAAACATGATGTCTTTGCTATTGCTTCAAATAGGGAAGGTGATGTCTAGGCAGGAACATTAATCGAAGCATGTGCTGATTTGATATTACTGAAGGAACCAATCTCGCTTCAGGCCTTTGGTTTAGTGATAAGGACACAACTGTGAAGTGTGGGTTAGGTGCACGTCACGAGTTCGAACCATGTTATTGACTGAAGTCTGGTATTTTGGTAGAACCAGGGTGTATGGATGAGTCCATACTTCCCTTATTTTCGAACCTGTGAGCCCAATTGGATGGGTTAGATAACTCACTGGAGATTTCTCGGTTAGGAGGCCCAAATAGGACTGAGAATTGAAAGAGGGCAAAGATTTTGTATAGAAAAGATAACATGGCCTTAGTTTAATTATTTTTTAAAAGAAGTTTTGTGATACTTGTGAAAATTTATATTTTTATTATGACTGCAATCACTAATCAGAATATATATCAAGATTCTACTGTATACAGTGAATGTTGATCCTTATCGGTTCATTGGCTATATTTCTTACAAAGGAAAGTAATTATGACATGTTTTAGCAGACACATTGTATCTGTTCCTTGTACTTCTGTAAGGCTACTACCCTGGTTGTGCTTGAAACCTTGGTTAACTTGTAGATATCTTAATGAAGTGGGCTTTATTTCATATTGGCCTTTGGATGTTTGCTTTCCTAAACATGGCATGCATTTACAATCAAACTCTCATTTTCTTTCATTGATAATATATAAAGAGGGAAGCATTATGTACGTTACCATCTATGCCAGGTTGAGAAGATATATGGGCCTGGGAATCAGTATGTCACCGCTGCAAAAATGATTCTGCAGGTATTGATTTCAAGTAAGAGGTAATCTTAGGTTAGGGATATTAGCAATGTAAATAAATTTCACTCAAAACAAATATGCTGCCAAAAGACTATATTCCTCGCCTCTAGTTGTCTTTTGTTAAGTAGTATTCTCTCATAACAGAACAGCGAAGCTATGGTTTCAATCGACATGCCGGCTGGGCCTCCAGAAGTCCTTGTTATAGCTGACAAACATTCCAGTCCTATCCATGTGGCAGCAGATTTACTTTCACAGGTGTTAGCTCCACTTTTCACTGCTTGATTAAGTTTTCATTCCTATTTTGTGTCTGAATCTGGTGCTCTTGTTATTTCACATTGGTAGTACCTATGTCTCTTCTGAGATCAAAATAGGAAGATTTAAGGTTTTCGGAGTGAGGGAGATTAACTGTTTACACGGGCTGAACTGAAACTTTCAATAATTCCTATCGTTCATTGAGGCAAAAGCTTATCACCTCAAATGCAATTTTCAGGCAGAGCATGGACCAGATAGCCAAGTCGTACTGGTTATTGCTGGGGATGGTGTTGATTTAAATGCTATTCAAGAGGAAATAAGAAAGCAGTGCCAAGCCCTTCCAAGGGAAGAATTTGCACTTCAGGCACTTAGCCACAGCTTCACTGTGTTAGCACGGGATATGCTTGAGGTATGTTTGTCAATCTTGGCTGGCAGCAATTTGCATACAGTTCGATATATGCTTGCTGTCATTATATAATTCTGCCCGAAACATATTTAAAAAAGAATTATCATTAACGTGAACACAATTTCCTTATAAATTTCTCTGTCAGCTATAGGCTTTATCACGTGGACTTAAATCACGACCTTTTTCAGGCGATTTCCTTCTCAAACATGTACGCACCTGAGCATCTGATAATCAATGTGAGAGAAGCTGAGAAGTGGGAAAGTTTAATTGAGAATGCAGGTACTTTAAATCTATGTGTTTGCTAAGTTTTACCTTACTTTCCATTTGGCATATCTACTCTTCTGTTAGTTTGTTTTGGCCATTTGGGATGCTGATTGTGATGTATCCATGAAATATTTTCCTCAAGCTTCTCTCGATTTTAGCAATGTTAAGTGTGCTATACAGTGGGTAATATATTCATCTTTATTCTTCTTATCTTTATATTCCTTTGAGTGAGTTTTCTGTCCTGCACTTTGTGATCCTCCATATAACACAACTTTTTCATACAATTTAACTGCATTTTTACCAGTGATTTCTGTTTCATTTTCTATTTTCCTTTGTCTTCGTCATCCAGCTGGTTAATACTTTGGTCTTGTGGTATTTTTTGTCTACTGACGTCTTTAATCTCTATGCCTAATTTTAGTGGTTTAAGGGTGTATGTGTATTGAACACGTAATGTTATTATCTCAGCTCTTGACTGTATAAGGTTGATAGTTTTTCCCTTTTATTCCTTCAAACTGTATGATTAGCTCTGCAAGATGTCAATTAGAAGGTTCAGGTTTGTTGGCCATCGGCGAGGCTGACAAGTTTCTCTATTAGATGACTTAGTTGACCAGCCTTCTGTTTTCTTCTTTGGCATGGTTATTTCAGTCCGCTTGGGTTCCTACGAGAAGCTCTTAACATATTTCTCTACTGACGGTGCCATGGTGGCTGGAACTGCTGGCTCCATTTGTAATATGGTTCTTATGATAGACATGACATATTTTTTTACTTCTGGACTTGAAATCTGAATTTACAATATTGTAGGTAAGGCAAAAAAAAAGTACTCCCTGCAGTACTCAACTTCTACACTCTAATCATCTAACTACATCAGAAAGAAGGCTTTTTTAATATGGCTTACAGTTAGCTGAAATTATATTTTATGGAGGGAGCCTGGTTTTCCAGACAGACAGATCTATATTTCAATTCTTGAGAGATTGGACAATGCTACTTCCTCAATTTAAAAGTGACAGACTTCCGTTTCCCGGAAAAAAAAAAAGAAGGGTGATAGACTTAGCAAGTAAATTTAAGCAAAACTCATTTATTATAAAATCAATTGTATGTTCATTCTTGTTAAAACCGGAGAACAATCTCAAAATATCAAGAGAAATTTCAGAAACTAGAAGAGGGTATGATGAATATTGAATTACTGGCCTTTCAATCTGTGTTTAGTGTGTGTCTATTTGTGTAACTTTGTTTGTTCCCCTTGCGATGTTGACACGCTACCAAACACCAACTACTTGTGTTGATCAGTGGTGACAATTGCTTTTTCCAGTACTTCTTTATCAAAGTGGTTTGTCTGACTTGTAGAAGCTGTCTAATGTTTGTCCCGGCTTGGGCTCTTTAGTATACAGCTCAAACATATGCATGTTCATGTGTTATTTCTGAAGTCTTCTGTGTTCATATAGTTACCAGGAGAGTTAGGTTGGAGGTTCATATTTACCATCAACTAATCAATCATGTCTCTCTTTGGCAAATCTAACTTATAAATAATCTACTCTGAATACTTGCAGGTTCTGTATTATGGGACAGTGGACACCTGAGAGTGTAGGAGATTATGCAAGTGGAACTAATCATGTTCTGCCAACTTATGGGTATGCACGTATGTATGGTGGGGTCTCTTTAGACTCTTTCTTGAAATACATTACCGTGCAGTCTTTGACAGAAGAAGGGCTGAGGAATCTTGGCCCGTATGTGGAGAAAATGGCCGAAGTTGAGGGTTTGGATGCCCACAAGAGGGCTGTAACCCTCAGACTGCAGGACATAGAAGCGAGGCAAGTATCACACTCAAGATGATACCATATGCGGATTCCATTTATATTAGTAAAAGAAAAAATATTGAGCAATTCACCCGTCATGCAAATCTAAGGCAGTTTATAGTTTGTTGCGGCCTGAGCTCTATATTTCCTGCACTCTGATTTTTATCCTTAACTGAAAGCACACCTGGAAGAAAAACAAGTAACGGTAATGGGTACCAATGGATGAGCGAGTTCATCTGCTGTATTTGTTGGAATAAATTTAAACCAGATATCTGAAAAGATGTTTTCATCAAATCTAGCAGTAGCAGATTTGACAGTTGTATCTTAATTGGGCTTTTTCCATGTTTTGTAACAAAAGTTGTAATGCAGCAAACTTATTTGATTAGATGTAATTATAGTGGTGACAAAAGAGAGATGTAAAATTCAAGTCATGCATTTTGTTGAAATAGAATCATAGACTCGTGCATGTTTAGATTCAAAAAAAGGTGTCTTGCTTCACCCTCTTTAAGTTGGGGTTTGGGAAAGTTGAACCTCTTTTAGTTCATACTCCAGTCTAAATTACCTTCCCATATTCCAAGTCGTCTATTTGCTCTAAATTAGGGGCACCTACTCAAAGTGTACATTGGGAAGCAATATTGAAATACCTTGGAATGTAGTGATTTTTTTTTAGATATCCTGGTATCTGAAAGACATTGTCCCTACCAATTTAAATTTACACTGAATTATAACTTGTTTGGTCAAGCTTCTAGAAGAAAAAATATTTTTGACAAAAGCGGAAGAAAAATAGTTTCTTCCCGAAAATACTTTTTTGAAAAGTACTTTTGAGAAAAATACACTAAAAGCATTTTTGAAAGCTCGGTCAAACACTAATCGATACTCAAAAGTACTTTTTAAATTAATTAGTTTCAGTTACATTACTTTAAGAAGTTACATAAATACTTATAAAATAATATCATAGGAAAAAGTGTAAATTCTAAAAAATGATCAATTTCAAAGGATGAGGAGAATTTATTTTATATATGTCCTAATATAAAGATAGTTTCTTTTGAAAGTCATTATAGTCGGATTTCCTCCATAGTTTAACTAAAGAAATTAGGGAATTAATAAAGAAACTTTTAGCTGATTTCATTATAATGTTAAGATTTAGTTTATCTTTAAGCATTTATATCGAAAATTGTCGATGACCAAAGAAAAAGAAGGAAGATATCAAACAGATTTAGAACGTAAGAATTGAACCCAACACGAAAAATAAAAATAAAAATAAAACTTAGATGATAACCTCCCTGTTGGGCTTTAAAGACCAAGGAGGCTATCCTCCCTATAATATCCAAGAAAGAATACAACAGTTGTCCCCAAATATGCACACAAAACAAAACTTAGATTTTTATAAAAGACAAAAACTCTATTACGTAATATGAAACAAAGAATGAGAATTCCAAATACCAACTCTCAAACATTTACATATGATATGTGTACATAACAAAATGGCTTCTTCTCATTTACCTACGCATAGTTATTCGATATTTATACTGGTGGAAGATAACAGATTCGACGTACGGATGAGATGCGTGAACAAAAAATATTAGTTCAATCAATAATTTTTCTATAGAATAGATCATACAGATGACATGGAGAAAATCATCAGTATTAACAAGAATAAAAATCATGCCGATAAAACTTCTCAAATAAATAAACAACCTTAGATCTAGACTTGCCAGAATAACTCAGACCGGTTGAACTCAAACTTCTTGTGAAAGCAAAAATAGGGGCTAGCTCCAATATGATCGGAGCATCTTAGCAGACACTGGAGAGAAATCCCTAGTAACTTCATCGCTCAAAAATGATTTGGCAAACTCCAAAACATGACTTATAATAAATAATCTTTCAAATGGGAGACTTTTCTTTAGATATAGCTTTAGCCATCTATCTTTAGATACGGAGGGCTTATGAGTCACAGAATTTTAAGCACAAAAAACAAGGTAAGAAAGGTGGGGAACAGCGGCCTCACACAAAAAGATTTGTCTAAGCAATCTCAAAGAGATTTTCAATAAGTCAATACCAAGATTTGCTTTCTGCGCCTACTGATGTGATGATAATTCATCAGCTTTTTTGCAAAGAAGAAGGGCCATGTTCCTATGGGTTCACGTGCTAAGGCTTCACTAAAAAAATGCTCTTTTTCAAGAGAGAGGTTTAAGGCGCATTAATCACGCCTTGAAGGAGGGAAGTAGTGGAGAGAGTTGTAGGATTCGTAAAAAAGGAGAAGAGCCTTTACTTTCAAATGACAACTGCTTCTTCCTGCTGCGAGGGCCTTGAAACCAAACCGCCCCCGCCCGATCAAGTACCTGTTGCTTCGCTGGTAGGCCTACTTAGGTTAGGGTTCCAAACCTCAGTTCTTACCAACCTCCGCTGTGTAATTTACATCTTTCTAGCTAGAACTCGGTCGAATAAGAATCATTGATTCCCTTTACTGTCAATTTCTTATTCATTCATTGCATTTTTCTCCAAAAAATGAAAAAATTCATTAAATAATTACAAGTATATCGTTGAAGTACAAAATTACAAACTTGATCCATTTATGAAATACTTATATGGAATCAGTTTGTACAAAGAATTCATGTTACAGAAGAATACAAATAATTTCAAACTTGGTCCATTCTTGAAATACATGAAATCAATCTCCACGACAGAATTTATGTGGAACCTCCTTGATTTATTGGTGTACGAAAATAAACAAAATTAAAGAATACACCTAAACCAGCAAGGAATTCAAAGTGTCGAAATAAAATTGATTGGTTAATATTTAATAACAAACAAAGAGCCTCCTAAACATAAACCTACAAGTTTATAACAAAAAAAAAAAATTACTACTCCTAAACCTAAAAGGAGTTCAAAGTGCATGATACTAGGATATAATTATGTAGTTTAGCTACTATTTGCACTTTAACTTGGCTGCACTTTATTGATATTTGAAAGTTAAATGATAACAAATTGCTCTAATTGAGAACTTTATGCATTGCAGGAACAATTCCGGGCTATGAGGACGTTAAAGAGTGTTTTGGAGCTAATATGGAGCATTGAAGGCCAATTGAAGGTTAGAACGTTTAAAAAGAAGAAAGAAAAAGGCTGCGGAAAAATCCTCCAGGTGCGCGACCGCGCACGGGCCGCACACGTGCTTCTGAGAAAAATAGTCCAAGGTCAATTTTGTAATTTCAAAGGTGACTAACCTTGACCTATATGAAGCCCAGCTTGCCCAAAAAGAGGGTATCTCTGTTTTTAGAACAATTTTGGAGGCAAGAACACACAAGGAGCAAGACTAAGACTTCCTCTACGAGTTTTTCATCTTCTTCTTCTTAATTCCGTTGTTGGTTATGACTTTTTATATTGTAATCTCGCATAGTAGTATGAGTAGATAAACCCGTCATCTAGGCTTGATTGAACCAATTGTTGGATGAAGTCTTGATTACGTTTTGATATAATTGAGCCGTTTTTACTCTATTCAACTATGTGTTTCTTGTGATTAATTGAAAGGGCCTTTGATTAATCGTGTCTAGTTATCTTGTGTTGCTTGAGAAAGAACACCTGATTAGATTGTTGTTGAACAACACCACTTTTGAGTAATTTAAGAGATTAATGACTTGAATTTAAAAGCGGGATTAAAGATAACGAAGCTTTGGTGTGATATTTATGAGTTGTACAAATTGTCAACTAGAGTAGTTCGAGAGAATGTTTCTAGTAAATTATCATAATTGATCGAGAAATAATTGCGGTAAACAAGAAATCATCATCTTTATAGAGTGTTACGGCGAGATTTTAGCTAACGTGTCAGGAATTAATCCGAAAATTGGAGAAATCAATAACCCTAGATCCTTTTACCCTTGAATTCAACTTCATTCTTGCTTATTGATAGTTTTTATTGTCATTTTTCCTTAGCTAAATAATTTATGTTAGTTATCAAATAAAATCTTGAACTCTGAAAATTGTCTGAGCTTATCATTAGAAATGCTAAAAGTTGTAGCAAATAAGTTAGTTCCCTGTTGGATTCGACTCCGGACTCTTGAACCGGAGTATTTTTGCAGCGAACGCTTAGTCCTTTTTATAAGGCATAGTTGGACGTGATCAAATTTTGGCGTCGTTGCCGGGGAACTGACGGTGTTATTTCTTACAAATTGGAAGAATTGCTAGGATTTTTAGTTTAGATCAATTTTTTGTGGTGTTAAAAATATTTCCATTGAAATTCTCATGTTTGAACTCTTTTGTGACTCAGGTGCATGCCTAGAAGCTCCTTGAGAACTGGTAAACTTTTTGAAGGACTCTTAGATCCCGAGAAAGCATTCAGGGCATTGAATTGGGCTAACAAGAAGGGCAAACAGCTGAAACAAGATGAACAATTCGAAATTGAAATGGACGACGTCGAGAACATCAACGGGAACAATATGAATGATTGAGTTGACCCAAACATCGTAGTGGTAGCACCTCTTGTGCCGGAAGCTGCTCTATATGATTGGGCACAACCAACTGATGATAACCTGGCCACTGCAATTGCAGTCCCTCAGATACAAGCAGAGACATTTCAGGTCACCAACAACATGCTGCAGAATAAAGGGTTGTTCTCCGGATCGTACATCGAAGACCCACATCAACATCTGAAGAACTTTCTATCAATTTGTGTCACTCAAAGACAACCGAATGTGACTCCTGAAGCAATCCGATTATTATTGTTCCCATTCTCAGTGACTAGGGAGGCTCAAACATGGCTGAATTCACTCCTAGTAAACTCCATAACTACTTGGTAGGAACTAGTCAAACAGTTCTTAAACAAGTTCTATCCATCCAACAAAACTGCGAGGCAAATTGATGAGATATTGCAATTCAGGTAGAAACCGACTGAAACTTTGCAGGAAACATGAGAGAGGTTTAAGGGTATGCTAGTGCAGTGTCCATACCATGGCATCCCAGATGAGATGCTAGGACAGAGATTCTATATGGGTTTGGCTGACAGTTTGAAAGCCAATGTAGATGCTTCAGCTGGGGGTGCATTCTTGAGCAAAACATTCACAGTGTAAGATTCTTCTTGACAAGATGGCTCAATATTCAGGCTGGATGACGAGAGATACAACCCTCACTCCAATAGTGCATTTTGTTTCTCTTGACCCAAACAATACAAATTGCAGAAAACATAGCCACTCTCATGACCCAGATGAGCTTGTTGACGAAGAAAATTGATGAGATGGGTACGAAACAAGTTTGATACCACAAATGGAGGCATATGCACTCCTTGCATAAATCAATCATATGTTTGCTCGTGGAGTGGAGAGAATGATAACCAGGGCTTCATAGAAGACATGAATTACGTCAATAATTTTGGGGGTCGTAGACAAGGTGGACATCAATGGGGACCTCAAAATCAGCAGTACAGAACAAACCAGCAACAATACAATACCATTCCAGGGGAGCACGGCCACAAGGCCAAGTGGTGCCTTATCAAAGGCAGCAAGTCTACAATCAACAACAACAGTTGTCTTACCAACCGCCTCATCAACAACATGACAATAATATGATAGAAATCAAGGGCATGCTGCAACAACTCATTGGGATAAATGGAAAGATGCAAGAAAAAATAGCCGCACGTGATTCAACTATTAAGGGCATTGAAACGCAATTAGGTCAGTTATCTATGGCCTTGAAAAATCGCCCTCAAGGAACGTTGCCTGCAGACACAAACATCAATCTAAAGGATCAGAACCCAAATCAGCTAATGGCAGTGAGTCTCAGGAATGGAAGAGATTTAGACAGAGATAAAGAAGTTGCTCAATCAAGGAGAGACGCAATGTCAATTACTCCAGTGAAATTTGAGGTCGACGAGTCAGTGGTACTCATTGAGGTTGTAATTGAACAGGAACAAGTTGACAAAGGCAAGGAGAAGGAAATTGAACAACTCCTAGAACAGGTGGTGGAAAAGGCTCCTAATGAAGAAAAGACACCAAGCAGTGGGAAAAAGGCTAACTCCTGCACCATTCCCTCAAAGGTTTGCAAAGCAAAAGAAAGATGATCAATACAGGAAATTCATGGAAATGCTAGGCAAATTCAATTGAATGTTCCGCTGATGGATGCTTTGAGGAAAATGCGAGGCTATGCAAAAATGATGAAGGATCTGATGTATCAAAAATTTGACTTCGAGGACCTATCTATAGTAATTCTAACTCAAACCTGCAGCGCGGTAGTGACAAGACCTATGGCTTAAAAATTGTCTGATCCCGGTAGTTTTACTATCCCATGCACAATTGGAATTTATGCTTTTGCTAAAGCATTGTGTGACTTGGGAGCCAGTATCAACTTGATGCCTTTGGCAATTTACACAAAACTAGGCATTGGCAGAGCTATACCGACCTCAATGTTGCTGTAACTGGCTGATCGCAAAGTCAAAAGGCCGACAGGAAATTTGGATGATGTGCTTGTCCAAGTGGGAAGTTAGTATTTCCTGCCGACTTCGTTATTCTTGTCTGTCAAGTTGATGAAGAAATACCAATAATTTTGGGGAGGACGTTCTTAGCCACTGGGAGAGCATTGATCGATTGTGAGACTGGAGAGTTAAAAATAAGGTTGAATAATGAAGAAATAATATGTAATGTTCAACAATCTATGAGGAGGCCCAATGAATTTGCAAATTGTTCACTAGTGGAGGCCGTGGATGTAATACTACAAGAGGAGGATGAGACCCTTAATGTAAAAGATCCGTCAGAAGCTTGCTTGATGAATTTGGAAGATGTGGATGGTGAAGAGTTGGCAGAGTGGGCCATGGCTCTTGAAGGTCAAGGGTTCTGAAAAAGGGAACCTCAGTTTGAGCCATTATGCTTAGAAGAAATACCAACACCACATGCGAAGCCATCAATAGAGGAGCCACTACAGTTGGACCTGAACCCGCTTCCAGCTCACCTCAGGTATTATTTCTTAGTACCTAACTCTACTTTACCTGTTATTATATCATCCGGTCTGCTAGCTGTGCAGGTAGAACAACTCCTACAGGTGTTACAGGAATGTAAGACTGCTATTGGTTGGACCATGGAAGACAAAATGAGTATCAGCCCAGCCTTTTGCATGCACAAGATTCTTTTGGAAAAAGGGACAAACCTTCTAGAGAACATCAAAGAAGGCTGAACCCAAACATGAAAGATGTGGTGAAGAAAGAAGTGATCAAGTGGTTAGATACGGGTATCATCTTCCCCATATCTGATAGTAACTAGGTCAGCCTTGTTCAGTGTGTGCCAAATAAGGGAGGAATTACGGTCGTGCAAATTGAGAATAACGAGTTGATCTCGACTCGTACAGTCACGGGTTGGCGAATTTTCATGGATTATCGGAAACTGAACACAAGCACCCGGAAAGATCATTTCCCCTTGCCATTCATTGACCAAATGTTGGATAGGTTGGTTGGGCGGTCTCACTTCTGCTTTTTGGATGGATATTCAGGGTATAATCAGATCTCAATAGCCCCCGAAGTAGAGAGAAAACATCCTTTACTTTTACGTATGACATCTTTGCCTTTCGGAGAATGCCGTTTGGTCTTTGCAATGCGTCGGCTACATTTCAGAGGTGTATGTTAGCCATTTTCACTGATATGGTTGAAGATAATATGGAAGTCTTTATGGATAATTTCTATGTGGTGGGGGATTCATTCGAAGACTGTCTTCACAATTTGAGAAGAGTGCTAAAAAGGTGTGTGGAGACAAATTTAGTGCTGAAGTGGGAGAAGTGCCATTTTATGGTACAAGAAGGGATAATGTTGGGGCATCGAGTGTCCAGTAAAGGTATTAAGGTCGACCATGCTAAGGTTGACGTGATTGAGAAGTTTCCATCGCCCACTTCGGTCAAGGTAGTGAGAAGTTTTCTTGGGCACGCCGGGTTCTACATGCGATTCATAAAAGATTTCTCTAAAATTGCTAACCCCTTATGTAAGATCCTTGAAAAGGATCATCCCTTTGTGTTCTCTAATGATTGTAGGTTGGCATTTGAGGAGTTGAAGAAGAGACTGGTGACTGTACCAATCATTGTTGCACCCAACTGGGAGCAATCGTTCGAGCTCATGTGTGACGCGAGTGACTATGCTATAGGAGCAGTCCTGGGGCAGCGAAAGGACAAGCTAGTGCACCCAATTTACTATGCAAGCAGAACGCTAAGCGGTGCACAACTCAATTATACCGTGACTAAGAAAGAGATGTTTGTTGTGGTGTTTCCATTCGACAAATTCAGGTTTTATTTGATTGGTTCAAAATTTATTGTCTATACTGACCATGCAACACTTAGGTACTTGATGGAAAAGAAGGAGTCAAAGCCACGCTTGATCCGTTGGGTTCTTTTGCTACAAGAATTCGATTTGGAGATCCGCGATAGGAAAGGGACAGATAACCAAGTGGCATACCACCTTTCAAGGTTGGAGGGAGCTGAAAAGAAAGTAAAGGTTGAAGATATAACTAAGACATTACCGAATGAACAATTACTAGTATTGGCAATGGAGGAGACGCCATGGTATGCTGATATTGCTAATTATTTGGCAAGCGGTATTGTACCTTATGAACTCTCTTCGATTCAAAGAAAAAGTTCTTTCGCGATTGTCGGTCTTATTACTGGGATGAACCTTTACTTTTTAAAATATATGTAGATAACATAATCCAGAGGTGTATACCCGAGAAAGATCAATCTTCTATTTTGCAGGCTTGCCATGCTTCACCATATGGTGGGCACTTTGGAGGACTTCGGACAATAAAGAAGGTGTTGGAGTCGGGTTTGAATTGGCCGACTTTATTCAAGGATGCCCATGCTTGGGTGAAAAGCTGTGATGAGTGCCAAAGGACAAGAAACATATCTCGCCGTCACGAGATGCCGAAGACTGCAATTTAAGAGGTGGAAGTATTTAACATGTGGGGGATTTATTTTATGGGACCATTCGTCAGCTCGTATGGTAATAAGTACATATCGGTAGCAGTTAACTATGTCTCCAAATGGGTTGAAGCTGTGGCCCTTCCAACAAATGATGCCAAAGGAGCGACAGGCTTTCTAAAGAAAAATATTTTCACATGTTTTGGCACTCCGAGACATATAATCAGTGATAGTGGAACCCATTTTTGCAATAGAGCGTTTGCAAGGATGCTAGAAAAGTATGGATATTGCCATAAGGTTGCCACACCTTACCATCCACAAATGAGCGGGCAAGTGGAAGTGTCCAACAAGGAAATCAAAAGTGTCCTGACCAAAACAGTGAATGCGACAAGGACTGATTGGGCAAGGAAGTTGGATGATGCATTATGGGCGTACCGCACAACATTTAAAACTCCAATTGGTATGTCTCCATACAAGTTTGTGTTTGGAAAAGCATTCCATCTTCCGGTGGAGCTTGAGCATAAAACCCTATGGGCACTACGACAGTCGAATTTGAATATGGAAATCGCAGGCACAACTAGAGTCACAGAGCTACACAAACTCGAGGAATTCCAGTTCCATGCGTTAGAGAATGCAAGATTGTACAAAGAAAGGATGAAGATGATGCATGATAAACACATTCTAGATCGGAACTTCAACCCCGGAGATTTAGTGTTGTTATACAACTCGAGATTAAGACTGTTTCCGGGTAAGCTGAAATCTAGATGGTCAGGACTGTTGATACCCAATTTTTCCCAAAATATATTTTAAATCGCATATACACCTTCAAAATCATGCATCAAAAGCAATTGGTATTTTTCCATCATTTTTCTATATTTTTTATTCAGCAGTTTATTTCCAATAAATAATTACAAAATTGCATCACAAATGATTTCAAAATCATTTCTTGATTTAATTTATTATTCATGGCCTTATCAAGGCCAAATTATTCAATAAATAGCCAATTTGGCATCTTTTGGCTAAAATTGCAATGACTTTACAATTATAACCCAAACATATAATTTTGTACTATTTTTTTTATCAGAAATTAATCATTTGTATTTTTCAAATACGATAATTATTTTTTAATTATTTCCTATGCATGAAATTTATTTTTATGATTATTAGCTATTTTACAAATTATTTAAATTAATTCGAATTGGGTATTTAACAAATAGCCATTTTCATTTTAAATCTAGCCTAAATTAAACCAGACCCACCCAATTAAATCAACCCAAACACCCCAAGCCCAATCCACTATCCTACCCGACCCAATTTCCATTTAATTTGGACCGTTCATTAATTTTAATCAACGAACCAGATCCGTTCTTACCATAATTAACCTAAAAGACTACCCACCCCAAACCCTCATTCTCTAATTCTCTCTTCTTCTCCGCCGTTACACTCTCTCATATCTCTCAAGCTCTCTCTGCTAAACCCTAATCTCCTCTCACCGGCCTACTCGCTGGTAACTATGATGGCTCCACCACTATCCCAGCCTCTACGGCTCCCTCACACGCCAGATTACTTCTACCTTAAGGTCCTCAAAGGAACTAGAGGCGGTTCAACTCACCCCATGGCCTTTTCATGACCGTTCTCAGGCCACCCTTGGCCTGTCCGAGTAAGATCCTTCCATCTCCGGCTAAAACCTATGGTTTATAAGCTGATTCTCTCATCTTTGGGTTATCTTTATCTTAAACCCTAACTCATCTCTTGACTTCTCGGATCTATAATAGATCTGAGTATATCCTGAGTTATTTTGCTGTTTTCCTTAAAGATTTCTCTGATTTTTCTAAAACGCCTTTTGTATTCAAACTAGGGTTCTTAATCGCTTTAAAAAACTATTCTCCTTCTGATTTTAAGTGTTGTTCTATGATTTCGACTATGTTTGGACGATTTACTTATGGTTTTCCTTTTTACCTGATTTATCATATCAAAAGCCCTAATTTTGAGATTGTTTTTGATAATATGTTCGTTTAATCCGCATGTGTGCTTGTTTCTCATGAACATTCAGTGCTTTTGTGATTTTTACCTCATTGGGGTTTCTGATTCTTTGCTTCTTTCGCCTATATCATGTTTACTCTGTTAATTCATACTATGTTCTATGCGGATCCCCGATTTCGTGTGATTCCTACCCTATTTGACTTATTAGGGTTCCTGATTTTTGCCATTCTTGCCTATTATGTGTTTATCCCGCTTATTCTCAGAAATTTGTTAATCAGTGCTATGCTCTAGTTCGAATCCCTGATTTATGTGATTATTTTTACCCTATTTTGCTTATTCTTGCCTATTATGTGTTTATTCCGTTTACCTGTGGTATTTTCCTTTGATTAATACTATTTTCTGTTTGAATCCTTGATTCTCTGTGATTGATATGATATTCTCTACTGATTCTCCGACCTTAGTTTATTTTTACCTTATTTTATGGTCGATTATACTGTCAAACTAATTCTTAAGCATTTTCCTTAATTAGATTTCCTGAACCTAGCCTCTATCACATGTTCTATGCTGAAACTATTTCCTTATGTGTTATATTCAGCGTTATATGGTTTCCTTCCTTATTTATTATCTTCCTATTACCGTTTAAATTTAACTCCTTAATTAGAGGGAGTACTTACACTGATTGGTACCTAATTCCCTAATCACTGCCGGACTGTTGATTCTTACCTTATTTTATACCTAGTTTCAAACTATATATACACTGCTCTTTCATTAACATAACAGACGAACACTTTGGTTCAAAATCTCTCTCTCTCACACTCAAACTTTCTGCTCTCTTTTCTCTGGTCACTTGCTATTGTTCTAAGTCAGCAGGCTGTAAGCCAAGGCTGATTACTATACTCTATTGCTTCTCACTTTGTGTTTACTGTCTCTCTACTGGTATGTCCTGATTTCAATCTAAGTCCCAAAAACAATATGTTTCTTTTACTACTTCAATTTATCCTGTTTCTAGTCTGTTTCTATATATGGTTTTGCTGTGAAACCTGTACTTGATATGTTTTCATTATTGTTCATTTAGCATGTTATATNTCCCCCTAAGCATTCTGATTCTGGGACTATGTCTAATTAGTATTCTTGAGTCTATGTCTCCCTATATGTACCAATTACAAGACTTCTATATGTTATCTGCTCACCATATTATGTGCTCTATGTACCCCAATCCCCATTACCCCTGTGTGAAGGTTTGTGTTGCTGAACCTGCCTTGGTTCTGTGTTCTTTGGGTGTTACTGGACTTGTTTGGTTCCATGTTTGACCTGTTGATTGTTAATTGTCTAACTCTTATCAAAAGTTGTTTTATAAGACAACTCTCTCTTATTTTACAAAGCTATTTCAAACAAGTCTCCTTTCACATTGTTTTCTCACTAAACCTTTTCAAAACTATGTCAAGCACTCTCACTCTACTCTTAGGTCCTTAAGTTTTGCCCCTCTAATGTGTGACTTCATAGGGATCCCGATGAGAGATCCCTCTGAACTCTGATGCATTAGAGCTGGCTCTTCCACACTGCACTTACTCAATTATGGTTGTGAAATCTGGGTGTGAGCACTGCCCGGGATCCCTCGAGGTCCTTAGGGAACTCTGACACACCCGGGATGAGAAAGGCTATGAAACATCTGAGCATTTGAGGTTCTGGAAATATGGGCCTATTTTCAGTCTCCCTATAGGGTAACTTCTTATTTTGCTTTATTTACTTATGTAATTCGTTCAATATTGGTTTGTAATAATTGTTGTAAACGAATATTGGGGATGAATAGTGAAAATGGGAGGGTAGATATATAGGGTATCTATATCAGTGAGTAGAAATCATGCCTCAGGTTTACATTTTCTTATATGCGTATTAGGATCCATGTTTAGGACCAATACATTCAAAGCATGTCATTCATTAGATATCATGTTTAGGTTTACTGCTTCATCATCTCATTTGGCCCTATTTATCACTTAGGAATCCTGCTTCTAGGCTAAGTAACAACATTAACACGAACTGTTGCTTCTGCACATTTTTTGAAGTCATGCCTAACAATGCTGTAACTTTCTGTGCGTTTAGAAATCATGCTTTAGGAGTTCTGCATATCTTGAAATCGTGTTGTGCATTTAAAAATATTGTTTTAGGAATTTCACACATAAATCATTCTGCATTTTGTATGATCATACTAGATACCCTGTTTTAGGATCTCATTTGCACTCGCTCAGTCACACCTAGTTAAATTACTGATACATGAAAAAAGGTGTAAAACAGCCTCACATTTGATTTACCCTGTTTAAGTAGAAATTAGTCATAATCTCTGTATATGCTGCAACACCTAGAATTGCATGTTGTAGGTGCAATGCCACGACCCAAATTCCCAACCTTAGGGATCGTGATGGCGCCTAATACCACACTTGCTAGGCAAGCCAATGTTAGAATTCGATTAACTATTTTCTTTAATTAACCATTTAAACATGATAACACAATTTCCAAAAAAATAAACTAAATCTAATGACTTTGAACGGTTAATTCCAAATATAAACTAATAAACAATTAAATAAAACGAGTCACGAACTAATTATATAAATAACTTAAAATTATCCCAGGGTCTGGTGTCACAATTCACGAACTACTAAAGAATACTACAAATGATGGGCTGAAAGAAATAATGTATAGCTGTTTTGAATCAAATAAAACAGCAGTCTAAATAGTATAGAGAAGACTCTCGGGATCTGCGAACGTCGGCAGATATACCTCGTGTCTCCGAAAGAATGGATAGCTGCTCTGCAAATCTCTACTACTGGTTGGTACCTGGATCTGTGCAAAAGAGCACAGAGTGTAGTATCAGTACAACCGACCCCATGTACTGAGTAAGTGTCAAGCCTAACCTCGACGAAGTAGTGACGAGGCTACGGCGAGGCACTAACAACATATAACCTGTGACAATAATATATGCAATAACGCAATAAAACAATTCTACACGAACAAGAAAAATATAACTGAGACAATAATTATAAAGCAAGAAGGAAATCTAAATAAATAATTAAGTACTGCAACAACAATGAAATAACTCAGCCGCCTTTCCCAGGCCTCAGCTATAACAAACTCTCAAATAATTTTCAAGTTTCCAAACTTTAACTTTAAATAAAAGTAATGTCAAAATACGAAAAATAGTAATATAAAATGGTAGTTTTCAAATCTTGGGTTTTCTGAGAAAATCATTGTCCTCCCTTATTTCTCCTTGTTGCGGCGTGCAACCCGATCCCACCAGACATATCATATCATTTTATTCACCTGTATCACAATCAATTATCCACCCTTATCACAACCCCCTTATCACAGCCTTTCAAGTCGAAGCCTTTCACAATATTTATGTCTCAAAAATTGTAAACAGAACAAGTTTCACTTTAAATAACAATAAAAGCAGAATATGAAATAATGATAATAAAACAATATGTGTTCCAACCTTTATTTTATAAATAGTAAACATGCATATTCTCCCATATCATTGTCTTGTTGCGGCGTGCAACCCGATCCCACATATTCACAATATCACAATCAATTATCCACCCTTATCACACCAAATTTTGTTTCAACAAATTTTAAACAGAAAATAGTGTAGCTCGTAAGCTTCAACCAATATCAGTTCACAATAAAATCAACCAGAATATATGTAAAACACTGTAACGCTGCCAACCCAGCTCAATCTTTATGTACTATGATAGAATCAAGAGAAACAACCAACACTTTTAACACACTTGCAACTAAGGGTGGCAGGTGGGTCGGGCCTGGCCCGACCCGGGCCCGCGAGCTTAGCGGGCTTGCGGGCTTCACGGGCCGGCCCGTGGGGGGCCGGGTGGGCCAAGCGGGCCCAACGGTCATATTTTAAATATAAAAAAATTAAAAATTAAAAATGGCCAACGGCCATATTTGTAAACTAGCCGTTTGTGAATTTAAAAAATAGCCAAATGGCCCCCAAACTTTTTATAATTACACTTTTTCCCTTTTTTCAACTATAAATACCCCCTCATTCTTTCATTTTTACTCACAAAATCATCAATCTCTCTCTAATTTTCTTCTATTATTGCTTACTTTATTATTGCAAATTGTGAAAAATTGTGAAGTTGGTGAATTGAAGTATTCAAAGTCTTCAAGTCTTCAACATTATACAATTTTCAAGAAGTTGTTCGTCAATTCGGTAAACTCGTTCCAACTCTTAAGTTTTAATATTATAGTTTTGTTTGTTTAATTTATTTTCCTTATAATTAATATGGACTTTTCTTTGAAAAACATGTTTGGTGGTAAGGGTAAGGGTAAATCTAAAATTGGTGAATCTAGTAGGCAAGCTACTACTCCTCCCCCGGCTCCCCCACGTAGATCTATTACCCGTCCTCCCCCACCTATTATTCTTGATAGTGATAACCCTTGTTTTCAATTTACTGATAGTCAGTTTATACATGATCTTACACCAGCTTCACAATTAAATGATGAATATATGAATACTCTTTATGGTAATACAACTATCGATGAAAATTATGAGGAAAATGATGATTTAGATGAAACTCAACCCGATTTAGATGATACACCTACTAGTCCTTTTGTTAACCAAACTGATAATAATCCAAATGATGCCCCGGTTGACCCTCCTGTAGTAACCCCTACTTTTAATAGAGAACGTGCTAAACGGAGCGAAACATCTCTTGTTTGGCATTTTTTTACTCAATTAAGAGATCAAAATAAGGCTAAGTGTAAAACTTGTGGGAAGTTGATGGCTCATAAATTTAATGACCACCGTGGCGGTACGGGTAGTTTGAGTAGACACATACTAAAACACCCTGAAACTAAAATTAAATTTCAACAAATGAAAGCTCAGCAAGAGGGGACTAGTGTAGGTACTGAGGTTAACCCTAGTACCGGGTCAAATCTAATTCAACCGGGAATTAACATGGTTACCGATGGCATTTTATATTACGATCCAAATAAAGATCGTGAAGAATTGGCAAAAATGGTT
>ML252142.1:10031-47429 GCA_005239495.1 Nicotiana undulata
AATCACGTGGATGAGAGAATAAGTGTTGGGGGGGGGGGGAGGGGGGTGAGGTTCTGATGGCGAATAACTCTGTGAGCTATAGTTTATCTCCACAGTGTCATGTTAAGTTGCCACTTACAATGGAGTACGATACATTGATATCATTGTTATGGAAAAACTGAGTGTGAGGAGATATTCGGTGAAACTTAAAGTAATCGGAAGATATCTGTATTCTGTCATTCCGCAAGAGGTTGCTTGTTACGCTGAGTTTAACATTGTTTACCTTGAAAATGGTAATTACAATTATATTTGATTTTTTTGTTCTAAAAATATGTGATTTAATTTAGTACTAGTTGTTAGGCAATAGATTCTAAGTGTGAGTTAGAAAAATGAGATAATAGCAAAGGGCAGTGATGTTATGCAAACCAAATAGTATTGAGACGAGGTCTCGAGCTGGCCGAAACTGGGCCTTGGGGTCGAGCTAATGCGCTTGACAGAGGGTGATCGATGAAGGACTAACAGTTTAACGGGCCCCGAGGATAGTCTCTTTATGACCAATAATGAGCAATAAATTAAGAAAAATAAATGAAACACAATAAATGGAAGCAATAAATCAATGAAACAATTGTAGAGTATGTTTAAGTTAGAGAGCATAGAATATTCTTCTTTTTGTATTGAGTATCACATATGTTACGAAATGACAAGGGTCCCCTCTATATAGGAGAGGGGAATACCAATATAGTACATGTGTAATTATTACAAGGATATGCAGCTGGTATAACTATGTAATGTCTCGGTACGGACTTATACTATTATTGCAGACGTGGTCAGCTCTGACCACGTGCCTTTGGGAATTCCCCCTTTTCATCGATGGCTATCAGTTCACACTACCCCGAGGTCGAGCGTGGAGAATCCTCGATGTGCTCCCTCGGTGTCAAACCTCAGACTGTGCTCTGAGCTCCCTGAAGACGGGCTATGAAATGCCACAATGGTCATAAAATTGGACTCCCCGATTTTAGCCGTATACAGATAGTCCCTGCATTTCTAAGAATGAAATGATAAGAAACGGTCTTAAATTCTTGCCTCTTCAATACCTCTATTATGACGTCAGCCTCGCCAGAACATTAAATGACGTGACATATAGGCTGCGCAGAGGTTGCTGTCAGCACGATTCTCGATAAGCCCATGAACCGCTATGGGTTTGACCTTTCCGCTTCTCAAACATGTCGAAGACGATTCCTATATATACTCACATCTTCTAATCTTCACACTTTTACAATATTTTCAACCCTCAAAGACTATTGCTTACAATTATCTTTCTTCTGCGCTTACTTCTTCAACGTTTTTCTTTATAATTCAACTACAACCATGGCCAAAACTTCCAAAATGGTCCCCCAAAAAGAGGGAACCACTTCCATGTCACGCCTGTCTAAGGGAAAATCAAGAATTCCTCCCAGTATAGAGCAATGCATTCCTGGTCCTTTCGACACTATCTCCGATTTTACCATCAAGAAACCCCTTTCTACATCGGGCCGATGCGAGCCCATGTCTCGGTACATAAGTTTGGTGACAGATACGATGAAAGTAAAGATAGACTGTTGCTGTGGGGAGGCGGTGCAAGTAGAAATCCTAACAGATGAGGAAAGCATTGTTATGCATAAAGATGGCTTCCTTAGCTTATACACGTACCCATTCACTTTAGGCCCCGTAGATTCTTCTTCTACACCGATTGACCCGGTGATTCTCGACTTCTGTCGTTAATACCGAGTGATACTCGGTCGAATTTACCCTTTGTAACGACCCGACCGGTCGTTTTGCGTTATCGGACCCCGTTTCCCTAAATGAGATTTATTTGAATTTATAAGTATCACGCTATTTCAAACAAGGGATAAGTAAATTTGTGAATGTGAGAGGGTAAGCAAATCGAAAAAAATTAGTTTTGTCAAGGTTTGACATTTTGGAATAAAATACAGCCCGAGCTAAAATACTCGATATTTATGGAAGAGTACCATGCAATGTACCATATGACCACGGTAGTGTAATATATAAAGTATATATGAAGTATTCTGAAAATAAATAAAATTTTAAGTAATTTGTAATTTTTTTAAATTATGCAGGTAATGGGTTAATTACCGGGTAACGAAACATTACCCGGTTAACTAATAAGTGGGTAAAAATTAATAATCTCCACCCACTCTCCACGTGGCAGCCAATAAGCTAACCAAACATATGACTAAGGATCATAAAAGCTTAAGTGGTAAGACTTTAACGTGTAAAAGACAATCTACTTAGTCTCTTACTCATAAGACATGTATCTTAGTAATAGGAATCATATACTTTCTTTCAAATTCAATATCACTTCAAGAACAGAAGCAAAAAAAACCAAATCATATATCACTTTTAACATACTGATAAATTGCCAAAATACAAGGCTTTTCGCTAGCCATTCTTATGATTTTCTAACAAAAACGTGTATTATTTCGATTAAAGGAGTAAGATGCAATCTTTCTCAAAAATATCATATGGATTTTCTCTACTATGATCTCGCCGTTACGTGATGTTGTAATTGAAGTATATTAAAGGGATTATCAAGAGAATCGACTCAGTTTCGAGTCCTCGGGTGTAGAGTTCGGAGTTTCGGGCACATCCTTGGCCCGAAAGGTAGATTCGACACGAGGTGAGTCTCCTTTCTAACCTTGTAAGAGGGAATTATCCACATACGTGTTCTATGTGATGTATGTAATTTCTTTGTGGGGGCTACGTACGTACTAAGTGACGAGAGTCCGTACGTAGCGACTATTATTGTTATGTCCGGGTAGTTAGGCCCCACATCATGTTCTGTTTTCTTCTCGTAATGAATTATATGTTATGAAACCTTGTTGTACGTAGTTCTGTTTCTATGAGATTTATGGAATTTAAATAACATAAAAAGGAAATTTTCTTACGGAAAATAATATGAAGGGATTTGTTTTACGAAGAAAAATATGAAAGGAGTTGTTTTACGGAAAATGATATAAAAGAAATTATTTATGGAAGTATTATGGAAAGAAAAGAATATTGTGTGTGCATGTGATTGCTTCGCACTTTACATTCCGTGAGCGGGCTGTGATTTCCCCTACTCTTATGGGATTGGGTTGTACGCCATGGCAGATTTAAAGATACTCTTATGGGATCGGGCTGTACCACACGGTGGATTTAAAGATACTTTTATGAGATCGGGCCGTACGCCACAATGGATTGAAAGGTAATTGTATATAATCGAGTCAGCACACGAGTCGCAGGTATGATTCGCGATCGTGGGGATCTTTATATTTAATCAATATAATCGAGTCAGCACACGAGTCGCAGGTATGATTCGCGATCGTGGGGATCTTTATATTTAATCAATATAATCGAGTCAGCACACGAGTCGCAGGTATGATTCGCGATCGTGGGGATCTTTATATTTAATCAATATAATCGAGTCAGCACACGAGTCGCAAGTATGATTCGCGACAGTGGGGAGCTTTATAATTGAGTCAGCACACGTGTCGTAGGTATGATTCGCGATCATGGGGAGCTTTATATTTAATCAGAATAATTGAGTCAGCACACGAGTCGCATGTATGATTCGCGATCGTGGGGAGCTTTACGACAATTCAGTGTTTATATACTACCTTACGACTTTGGCCGGTTGTCTTATCCTTGTCTGCACATGACTATCTAGTTCTATTTCATTTATATTGGCCTGACAGATTCTTGGGAAAGATTCGGTAGTTACTTGGATGTTCTGCACTTGACATGTATTTACTACTTACTGCCTCCCATGTCAACTGCATTTCGTTATATCTTGTTTTATATTATTGCTGTTGGACCTTAGTGAGTATCGAGTCGACCTCTCATTACCACTTCTTCAAGATTAGACGGGATACTCACTGGGTATATATTTATTTAATATATACTCATGTTGCACTTATGTACTTAACTGTACAGGTTCTGAGGCTGGTGCTTCTAGTTATCAGACCGGAGCTAGATATTGACTGTAGCAGACCTGACTTCACGGTTAGCTGCTTTTCCTAATGATCCTCAACAGCACCATTGAGTTTCTTTTGCTTATGTTCCCGTCTATTTGTTTCAGACAGTGGGATTGTATATTCTACCTTTTGTCTATCGAGTTAGTATGCCCATGACACTCGTGACACTAGTTCCTATCACACACGTAGTAGTTATCATGGATTGTATATATTTTTGGTTCAAGCCTCCTTATGGCTGCTTTTGGTTTAAAAATGATAAATTTATCTTTTCGATATTATGTTTCATAACTTATAACCTGGTATATGAGGAAATATGTAATTTAAGGAGGAACAACCCTTAGTTAAATAAGTGTTGGCTTGCCTAACCCCGTTGTTGGGCGCCATCACAACCTGAGTTAGGATTTTGGGTCGTGACACCCTTCTTTCTAGAGGATTGTTTACATGATTCAATACTTCTCCAACATGGTCGAGGGAATGACCTTCACCCTCGACCTTTTTATCAGATTGTATAGCCCTCGCCTATACCGAGAGGGTTTACTCAAGCTACACCATCGATTTTCCAAGGCATTATTCGCCTGTATCGACGAGGACAAAGATTGCGGATGGATGAGCCGGTTTGTCAGAGTCAGAACCTCGTACATCATCCCTGCTGATAGGATGCCATTCCCGGAGGAATGGAACATGAAGCGTAAGTACCCCTACATTGAGTATGTTTTATTACCTCTTCTTCTTCTTCTGAGCTGACCCTTTTTTTTTTTGATTTTCTTATGATTACATAGCCACGGTGTGGTTCCCCGGTGCGGTCCAGGACCTGCCGAGGTTGGTCAAACTCTTGGACTCTTCCTTTCCATATAAAAAGCGCATTTGGTGCGACTTGTCCAAGATGCGATGGCCGGCGTAGAACCACGGTAACCCCTTATTTCTATCATTCTCAAAATTCTTTATGAGTAATCTTCAAGGAAGAGTGTTTGACATATTGTGCAGGCCTCGGGGAAGCTGTCTTAATGAGACTGCCTCCACCAGGTGAAGCAGAGGCCTCTAAACCCGACAAGGGTAAAAAGAGAAGGAATGAGACGTCGACGGAGTCTCCAAAGTCGAAGAAACCCAAGACTCGAAAGTCTAAGGCCGATGCCACGGTCTTGACTTCGACTGCTGCGACAAGTCTTCGTACTGAAGATGAAGATCATGAGTGTCGCCCTTTGGTACAAAGGGTAAGACGAAGTGCTGATGCTTCAAAAGTTGTTGGGAAGAAGGCTTCCGAGTAAGAGGTGGCCGATGCGGACCCACCTCACGCTGAAGAGACCCCCAGGAGGGTTTGGGTGCAGTCCCTGAGCCAGTCATCAGACAGGATATGACTTGTGCTGACGATTGCCCGGTTGGAGGCTTCGAATCGAGCCCGTCATTTTCTCCAGGGGAGGTAAGTGATTCCAAGAACAGGGGTGCTGCCGATGTGGGGGCCTTTCAGGGAGAAGATGATGCGTTCAGAGACTACTTCATTGGTCTCGAGGAGGATGTCAATATCGACACCCCCGTCGCTCTCGAAGAGGCCGAGAAACTTCAAAAGAAGGTGATCTTCTTGACTTACTGCTTCTGCCTCAAGTTTTTATTCTTATTTTTCTAACTTTCCCCCTTTGTGCTGTAGGTCAAGAAGTTGTACGACCAAGCTTTCTCCAAGCTACAAGATGAGCTGACTTGCCGTGAGGAGGAGCTCGAGAAGCTCACATCGGAGCTGAACGAGTTGAAGGCTTCCTCTTCCCTAAGGGGAAGCAGAGTTGAATGAGCTTCGAGCAAGTCTGGAGGGAGTGCACCAGGAACGGACATGTTTCATCGAGCATGTAGCATGGAATTCATGAGTTCGTCTTTTTATTCTCATAACTTGGTGCTTACTATATTGATTCGTCTTTGCAGATTGAGCAAAAGAATGCCCTGGTGAAGCAACTTCAGGAGGATGTCGCAACCAAGGATGATGATGAGATCCTCGAGCTGAAGCGGAAGAATGATGTCGTGGCCTCGGAGAGAGACATTCTTCGGGGGGAGATAGCCTCGACTCAGAGTCTTCTTCTAGGTGCTCAAGAGGAGGTTGCTGCATTATTCGCGGCCAAGTATGAGGCCGATGAATTTTTTGCTTCGTACAAAAGAGATGTTGCCGCAGCTAATGATCGGACCAAGGAGACATCCGAAGAGGCCGAGCTCAGACTAACTCGGGCCGTTGCTCATGCCCTTTTGCAAGCTAGGAGGCAAGCCTTCAAGGAAATGAGTGCCAAAAGTGTCAATCTCTCAGCGGAGATCAAGGAAGCCAAGGCCTTGGAGGAAGAATTAGCAATTTCAACTACTTCGGACGAGAGCTCTGGAAGCGACTCGGGAAGTAGCGAAGGTGAAGAGTAGACTTGCTTGCTGTTTTTTGCTTTTTGTTTCTTTTGTACACGGGCTCCTTGGGGAAGCTTTGTAAAATACGTTCGTAAATATATTTTTTGAAATGCGAAAGATCTCTTCGTTTTATATATTCAACTTGCCCTGCAGTGTTTATGTACAAGTATTTCTTCCAATTTGAACTTAGTTCCTTTGAGCCCAGACTTAGAGTGGAAGGAGTCCTCGAGATCGGTCTGCTCTGGTCTCAGTTATATGTTTTCCCGGGGTCGAGGCTATAAGGGGTCGATTTAACCCTCCGATTCTTCGACCTCCGCATGACAACATTATTTTCATGAAGCATCTGTGAAATGACCGAGGTGGCCCCGCCGGTACACTTCCCAAGATGTCATACCAGCTCTGGCAGAGTTGATTGGCCATTAGAGTAAATGAAAAGTCGCCGCTTTCCTTATATATATGTTTCCTCTTCATGGAGGTCTTTGATGTTTGTAAAGCTAAGTTTCCTCTTTAGTATTATTTTTCTTCCCTCAGCTCTTCTGCCATTCTAATTCAAAGCCTTTGCCCGAGCTTTCATCATTTATTTCTTGTTGCAAATAGTCATGGCTATTGTGCCCAAATCCGTGCACCAGGAAGGGGAAGGTTCTACCTCTGCTTCTCGCCCAGTCGATGGTACACCGCCGGCGCTTGGTGAGTTAACCTTGAGCTGTTTCGTCTCGAGGAGGGATGTTACTCCGGAGAGACCTCTTGATGTTCCATGACATCGAAAGCATGCATCGAGGTTTATTCCATCAATAGAAGGGGGATACCTCGAGGTTGTGAGAAGAGACACTGGATGGAGAGAAGAGGTGGTGCTGCAAGTACTCTCTCGGGAAGAGTGTATCATGGCCCATGTAGAGGGGTTCTTGAACGTATATACGTATCCCTTTACACTGGGTCCTCTCAATCGAGTCATGCTCGAGTTTTGTCGAACGTATCGGGTTACCTTGGCCCAGGTTCACCCGTCGTTCTGGCGAATTATGCTGATGATAAGTTTCTTTGCTGAGAAAGCTGAGCTCGAGTTCACCCTCATCCACCTCATGAGGCTCTATCGGCCTCTACATTATCGAGGTATGATCACTCTACGATGTCGATCAATCAGGCCCTTTATTTCCAGTGATGATGAAGATGGGGACCGAGGGTGGATGAGTCGGTTTGTCTGAGTGAGGATTGCTGATATTATTCCCACGGAGTTCCATCCATTTCTTGAGAAATGGAATCCTACACGTAAGTGATACGTTGTACTTTGTCATTTTTTGGTTTTATTAGAGTTATACTCTTGTAAGAATGTTTTCTTTATTTCTTCGCAGCGATCCCGCGATTTCCATATGAGGTCCCCGATCTGGCAGATTGGACTCGGAAGCTGGCAGCTTGCTCGACTACGATGAACGTAAGGGGAGAGACATGTCGAAGGGTAGATGGGAGACAAAACACCATGGTAAGTGCCGTATGATTCCTTTCTTTAGGAACATTTCCCTTGTGTTTACTAACTTCTTTGCGCATTGGAGAATTTTCTGAGATGAGACATGTACCTCTTGGAGAGGAGGAAGGATCGTCGGCTTAAGGGCCGAGGAGCGATAATAAACGGAAGGGATCCTCGGGAGACGAGGATACTCATAGTGAGACGGGGCCTTCCCGGAGGCATAAAGAAGATGCTGCCACCCGGGAAAACTTTATATTCATTGGCCGGTATACGAGTGGTGGTGAGATCAAAGGAGATAGCACCACCCTGGCGGCCAGGACCGAGAAGTCTCCTGAGGCAGCTGAGCCTACTAGACCCGGGGTCTCTAACCTCAGAGGGAATGTTCCTCGAGAAAGAAGGAGTGAAGGTCCTTCGACATCATCTTCTTCTCCCATCAAAGGTACTTTGAGGGATGTCCAGGGCCAGGGGCCGCTTGGATCAAATAGAGTTCCGAGTGATCACGTCCCCATTCAGAGGGATTCAACTAGGGCCGATGAGACCAGGCCAGCGAGGCGCACTCGGCCTTTGAGGAGGCTCAGCGGCTCTGTTTTGTGGTAAGCTTCGGTAACCTTTTGGTTTTTTAGCTTCGCATTTTTGTTCTTCTAACTGGACCTTGTTTCCCACAGGCCTTTGACAAACGCAAGTCCGAGTTTCGAAAAGCCTTGGACGGGGAGAAATCCCTCAGGCTTCTCTATGATAAGAGAGTAAGAAAGTTGATAAATCTTCTATTAGAGTTGGATCGAAGCCAAGAGTATGAGGGAAACATTGAGAGATAGGTACCTTTATTTTAAGGGTACACAACCTTCCTTCTCCGTCTTTAAAGAGCTAACTCTTTGGTATTTCAGTTTCACAAAATGAGGGAGGTGCTGGAACGCCTTTGGGGCTAAGTCGGTCAGGCCAATTATGGGTGCAGCGAGCTAAGGGCTCAGGTATATGCCCATGTTTCGGCCAAAAAGAATGCTTTTTCTAAGGCCTCTGCCCTCGATATACAGCCCCGCAATGCCCAATAAAATAGCTCGGTTTAGACGAGTAGAGTTGCTAAGCTCGAGATTGATCTTTTAAAGATGAAGGGCGAGGTCGTGGACGCTCGGGCTGAAACCGAGGAGGTTCGTTCGAAGGCCGATAAGGGTATCCAACTATCTGAGAGACGCTGCCGAAGCTGGCATGAAGCTGAGGGGGCTTTCAATTGAGAGAGTAGAAGCAATGAATATGCCCGATGCAAATCTCGGCTGGAAACCCTCGAGGAGATCCATGCTAGGGGCTTTGATCTCTCGGAGGAGATAGAGCAGGCCAAGGCGGACGAATACGATGCCAAATTCCTTGTATCTGATTCCAAAGATAATGAGGAAGAGGGCGATGAGGGAGCTGGTCCCCAAGAGGCCAATGGAGCTGCAATCCCCGAGGGGAAAATAGGCTAGGCTTTTTCCTCCTGATTCTTTGTATAAATCTCTTAGAGAGCATTGTAAATGTATCCTTGTACTATTATATATATAAAAAGAGACCTTTCAGTTTTCCCTTTATACAAGATTTCACTTGCTTGTGTCTTTGTTTCTGCTTTATATTTTAATGTTCGTCAATAATTGGTCCGATGAGTCGGAGCTCGAATAGGAACCCTTTGGTTTTGATGCTCGATGAGCAATAGTTGATAGTTAACCGTTTAAGGTTCAGTCCTTGAGTCAAATTTTGACTCAAGTTCATCGATCCTTAGGGTTTTAAATCGGCCCTGAGGTTGTTTAAGTTGGACCTTGGGCTCTTATGCGTTGGCCCTTAGGCTTATTTTAGATCGGACCTGAGGCTCTTTAGCTGGCGCTTAGGCTCTTACGCATTGGCCCTTAGGCTTGTTTTAGATCGGCCCTGAGGCTCTTTAGGCTGGCGCTTAGGCTGTTACGCATTGGGTCGGTACGACCTCTAATATGACTATATTTTTCCCTTGTTAAACACTTTAGAAGTTTTTGTGTTCGTTCGATTCTTCGATGGCTCGATAAGAATCTCGATTATGAACCGATATGTGACGACAAATGAGCACTTTAGGAGGTTCTCTTGAAGGTTGATTGTTTCTAAGCCTTTTCATTGTTTAGAGCTGATATGATCGAAACTCTTTCGCTTATACCGTGGGTATCCTGATTAACAGGTTCTTTTCAAAGTATTTTTGAAGTATTTGAAGGACTGTGATTTTATGGCGACGGTCGGACGTCTCTGAGCCGCGTTAGTATGGCCGGAACCTTATGACCGTAGTCATTTGTGTTTGGTTGTAGTCTTTTAATCCTCGAGTGATGTAGTTTCAACGTCTATATCGAGGGTATACCTTTTAAGGGGCCTTACAAGTTCGAATATATAACCTTGGATTTAATATCGAGATTGTTCCTTTTTAAGGTCTTACAAATTGGACATGCCTTGCTTGAGGTCTTACAGATTTGGTCATGCCTTACTTAAGGTCTTACAATTTTGATATTGCCTCGTGGAGGTATTATAATTCATGCCTTGCTCGAGGTCTTACAGGTTTGATATTGCCTCGTGGAGGTCTTATATTGGTGACACATGGAGGACTTATATGCTCGAAGTTGCCTCATGGAGGTCTTATAATATTTATATTGCCTCATGGAGGTCTTACATTGTTGATGTTTCCTCATGAAGGTCTTATATTAGTGCCTCATGGAGGGCTTAAGAACTCGAAGTCGCCTCTTTACGACTTCGAGTTTTTGGGTGGCTCGATGAGCTCGATGCCGATGACAGTCCCCGAGTGCTCGAGAACTCTTGGCCTTTGAGTCGTTTCTTGCGAAAATAACAAACTGTTTTGAAAATACCAAGCTTTTGGTGATAAAAGATATCCTTTGATTACTTGGCATGAGTATACATATTTTCGCTGTCGAGGGTTTGATTTTTCTATGCAGACACGGTTCATTTGGCCGTTTGGTCCGATACATCATTCTCCTGTCGAGACACCCTTCAGCATATTTCAATTTCTTCGCGAAGGCGACCTCCCCGAGGGATGCCCCCCCTAGTATTTGAGGTTGATATAAGAGAAACCTTGAATACTTGATGAGTTCTCCTTAGGTAGCATATGGATGTTGCCTCGTTAAAAACCTCATCGGTAAAACCTATTCAGGATAAAACCTAATCTGAGGGAAAAAGAGCGCAACACATGTTTTAAAACCTAAGGTCTTCAAACTATAGGGTTCTTCAATTCCTCTCAATCGAACGCCTGCACATACGTTAGTGTAAAATGTAAATGAAAAAGGGAGAGGGTTATACCTTAGCAGTGATGGCGTTTGAGTCTCGATACTCTTCAACTGCTTGTTCCGAGGACGCGAAACTGTCCTTTATTAGTTCATTCGGATGCAGCCAGGAATGTGGTATGTGATTGCTACTTGGCTGTTTGATTGTCCTTTGGCTCCTTCGATGTATAAGGCGTCGATGCCGGTGCCACGTCGTGCACCGCGAACATCTCCATTGCTGCATGCTGCTCCCTGTATACCATTTTTATTCCATCTTTTGTTGGAAGTTTCATCATCTGATGAAGGGTTGACGGCATCGCCCTCATGTAGTGTATCCACAGCCTTCTGAGTAAGGCATTGTATCTCATGTCACCTTCGATGACATGAAACTTGGTATCTTGGATCGTGCCGGCCACGTTGACTGGGAGGATGATTTCCCCTTTCGTTGTTTCGCTCACCATGTTGAATCCATTGAGGACTCGAGAGGCGGGCATGATCTGGTCGAGCAGTCCGAGCTGCTCCACCACCCTCGACCTGATTATGTTGGTCGAGCTAGCTAGATCCACGAGCACACATTTAATTTGAAATTTATTCAAAAGAAAATAAATTACCAATGCGTTGTTATGAGGCCGAGACAGGGTCTCGGTGTCCTCTTCGCTGAATGTGAGAGCGTCCTCGGGTATGCAACTCTGAGTCCGCTTTTCCCTGGTGATGGATATTTTTGTTCGTTTGACAATGGGTTCCTGTGGGATGTTGATTCCTCCAATGATAATGTGGATGACTTGCTATGGTTCTTCTGTTTCATTTTTCTTGTTCGCCTCTCTTTCTCAAAATTGATTGTTTAGCTCGGTCGCTAAGGAACTCTCGGAGATGCCCTTTGCAGATTAGTTGGGCTACTTCTTCTCAGAGTTGTCTGCAATCTTCGGTCCTATGACCGTGGGTTCCGTGCAATTCGCACACCAGGTTAGGGTTCCTTTGTGAAGGATCCGATAGTATGGGTTTTGGCCACTTGGTATCTTTGATTTTACCTATGGCCGATATGATGTCTGAAACATCAACATTGAAGTTATACTTAGATAACCGGGGTGCTCCACCGGCCCTGTGTGCCTGTCGAACCCGCATTTGTTTATGAGTCCCCAAGAATTCTGACCTCGATCCATCCTACGATCATTTCGGGTTATATTGCGCCTCGGGGCATTTTTTTGTTCTTTGGTGTACGGTTGGTACCTTTCCTCGCTTGACCTCGGTTCTCTTTGTAGAAACATTGAGTCCTTCGCTAAGAGCCTGCTAGGATACACCGAGCCTGAGGGGGCTCCTAACTGGCCGTCCACGACCCTGATCTTTGACTGATATCAGTTGTGGACATCCGCCAAAGTTACGACAGGATATTCAGCCAAATTCTGCTTTAGTTGTTTCGAAGCTATGGAGCTTCGTTCATTCAAGCCTTGAGGGAAAGCCTGCACTGCCCAGTCATTGAAGACTGGTGTTAACTCCATACGTTCCATTTGAAAGCGAGATACAAATTCTCTTAGCATCTCATTTTCTCTCTGTTTGATTTTGAAGATGTCTGAGTTCCTTGTAGAAACCTTGATGGCACCTGCATGTGCCTTTATAAAAGAGTCTACCAGCATGGCGAACGCGTCTATTGAGTTCGAGGATAGGTTGTGATACCACATCATGGCCCTCATTGATAGTGTTTCTCAATCAATTTTCAACAGGACGGATTCAATCTCGTCGTCCTTCAGGTCATTTCCTTTTACAGCACAAGTGTAAGCAGTGATATTTTGGTAGATCGGGAATTCAGAATTTCTTCAGGATGGGCTTTGGAGCAACACTCGACGGGAACGAGTTCTGCACGAACTTCTTTGAATCTACACCCTTCAGAATTGGGGGTGCGCCCGGGAGCTGATCGACCCTCATGTTGTAGGTCTCCACCTTTTTATCGTTGGCTTCTGTCTTCTTTTCGCCTGATTCAATCCTCTTGGTGAGGTCCTCGAGCATCTTCATAATAGCGGGATCGACTGCTAACCCGTTGTTGCTCGATCTTTCCGGTGCATGTTCGACTCGATGAGCCGCTTCTGGTGGTCTGTGCTTGGAGTTTTTTGATGGCCTTGTAGCTGAGCGATATCCATTTGTTGTGCCTGTAACATTTCAAAAATGATGTGAAGGCTAAATGCCCTTTCCTTCCGAGTTGGAGTTTTTTGTGCTTCTTGTTGGTTTCATCATCGTATACTCCTGTCAGTATGGGAGCTTATATCAATATGTTGGGTGTTGCGCGAGCCCACATCCATGGGGGTTTGCGCTGGTGCATCCTCAGGGATTTGCAGTGGTACACCGACACCTGAAATGGCTACACCGTTCTCTCCATGATCCTCAAGACCATTGTTTTCATGTGCATTCACTAAGTTAGATATTTCTTGACCTGAAATCAAAGATTCTTGGACAAGAAAAAGTGTAAAGATTGACTTGTGTTTTTCAGCAAACTAGCACTAAAATAATGTATATCATTTTCCACAGGGTGTACCGGCCAGATATGAATTTTACAAGTTATGAACCCATGCCCAGTTGGAATATGCTTAGTTCTGGTGTGTTGGATCATGGAGGTCTATTAGGGAGTCATCACCAAAAGAATAATGTCCATCATGGAATGTCAACACATTACGACTTGTAAGTGAGTGATACAACTATGTGTAAAGTATTTATTAATTTGAGTAGCTTATTATTTTGTTGTTTTTGCAGTGAAAACGAGCAAGTTGAACCACATGTCCCGACTCAATTTCTCGAAGACGATATTTTAAATCGGGATCCGGTAGATGCACAGAGTCAGGAAGAGAACAGTGATTATGACAACAATGGTGATGAGTCTGGAGATGACACACCCTTCCCTGATGAGGGAGGTGATGAGGAGGAAGAGAATTATGGACCTGATTTGACGAGGGAGCATGCTCCACCCCCCATTAGACCAAGAGTGTACGAGTCCCAAGTTCTATTCCATTCAAGGAAGATTCCCTACCTTGATCATTTTCCAAGTATGCCGGATGTGGATGCCCTGACAAGGGATTTTGACAAAATTTGGATAGAAATGTCGGATGATTCTAGACCAACGGTTGTGGCAAAGGGCATGCTTTTTCCTGATAAAACGTGCCTAAGGAGGGCGGCTAAAATGTACAACATAAAAGCATGTCGTGAGATAACATTATGGGATTCAAGTCCGGATGTATACAAGGTTGTTTGCCGTAGATGGTTTACGGGTTGTCATTGGATGTTGTGTGCGAGCAAGAAGAAAACAAGTTTGTGGCAAGTGGGTAAATACATTGCCACCCACACATGTGAAATGGACACATTTAATGGGAATCACTACAACTTGGATGTTGACTTGATTTCTCTTGTCCTGATTCCATACATTGAACCGTCCATAAGGTAAAAAATCAAAGAGTGCATTACATCAGTCCACCAGAAATATTGTTGTACCATTACCAAAAGAAAGGCATTTCTCGGGCGCAAACGTGCGTTTGAAATTGTTTATGGTCACTGAGATAAGTCATTTGCAGCTTTACCCAGGTACATAGCCGCACTTCAGCACTTTAACCTCGGGACCATTGTTGAATGGAAGCTTGAGCGGAGACCGGGAATACCAGAATATATATTCAAATACGTGTTCTGGGCATTTAAACCAACAACTGATGGTTTTCTGCCTTGCCGGCCGGTAATATCCATAGACGACACTCATGTCTATGGAAAGTATGATATTAAGCTGTTGATCGTTGTTTCAGTAGATGCTAATGAACAAATATTTTCTCTAGCTTTTTCTATTTAGTCCACTGAAAGCCAAGAGACGTGGACGCTATTTTTGAACCACTTGAAAGAGCACGTTGTCAAACAAGGTTCAAATATTTATCTAATATCTGAATGGCATGGTGGTATTTTATGTTTTGTAGAGAATTTGATTACATGGAAAGAACCATATGCCTACCACAATTACTGTGTCAGGCACCTGAAGGCCAATTTACAAAAGGCATATATGTTGGCCCATATCACTGAATGGGTTTTGAAGATTGATAAC
Organism: Nicotiana undulata; assembly: GCA_005239495.1. Classification (NCBI taxonomy): domain Eukaryota; kingdom Viridiplantae; phylum Streptophyta; class Magnoliopsida; order Solanales; family Solanaceae; genus Nicotiana; species Nicotiana undulata. Next base: position 25,167 of record ML252142.1, read on the forward strand.
ATGTGTCCAATTGAACTAGGTCCATCATAGCACACACTTTTATATAAAGCAGTTGGATCGCAAATCATACAAATCTAGGAGATATTAGAGTTTGCTAAATATCATAGAACTAAGAGAATGTCTCCTAATACGAAAAGGCTGCAAATTGATAGAAAAGACAGAAGTTGATTTCAGCTAGGACAGGAATAAAGGAAAGAAGTTGAGTTACACTCAAACTTGTCTACCAAGGAAGAGTTGGATCAGAATTGTATCATGGACTCAACAAACGGCCTATATAAATAATCCAAGTATTACTGCTGAAAGAGGTGACACACAAGTACAAAAGTGAATCAAGTTCTGAAGCAAAAGTTCCATAGGGTTTGCAAGCAGAATTGTTGTGCGATACAAAGGCTATAGTTCAACTAGAAGGAACAGTTTCATTGTCTGTATATCGAGTCTAGTTGATTGTAGTAAGAGTTTAAATATTGTATCTTATCAGCTTTATTAGAAGCAAATTGTAATAGGTACAAATTGTTCAAGTTAGAGTTAGCTTGAATTCTATAGAAATTAGCTAGAGGCTAGTTGATACAAAAATTAGAGTTAGTCCTTGGATTAAAAAAGAGTTTATTTTGTAAGTACGTTTTGGCTCAGTGTTTAGTGAAGAGTTTTGAGCAAATACTACTGAGGAGTAGGTCGTGGTTTTTTCACCTTTTGAGCCAGGTGTTTTACGTAAAAATCCCTGTGTCTTTACTATTACTGCTTAATTATTCCGCAAACTATAGTAAGTAGTAGACTAAGAAGAACCAGGTTCTTCTTATTAGACAACACTCGAAAATTGGGTACTGCACAATTAACTTATAATATTGTGTAGTATTGAAGTCTAAAACAACAATATCCCAACAAGGATATGCATGATTTAATGTGGATGGATGCAACAGACCACCAAGAGCATAAATTATGGAGGCACATGGAATCTACCAGGAAGGAAGAAGAGGCAACCTATTGTTGGATACTGCGACATAAGCCTGAAAAGTTGACTTTGCATACGGATGGTGGCAGAAGATGGGGAATTCTGAGTACAAATGTGTCAGGGTCTTTCAACGGGTTATTGAAGTCGGCACGAGGATTTCCTGTCATTGCCATGGTTCGGGTGTCATTCAAGAAAATGCCAGAGAGGTTTGTTAAAAGGGCTGCAGCTGCAACGTCATAGGGGTGTTTAATTTATTCCACTGCCAATGAAAAGATTTGAGAAATACAAGCGACGTGCACATTGGCATTCATTTTTACAGTATGATCACGACAATAATGTTTTTGAGGTTCGCACCGCTATCCATCAAAATCGGGGGAATAATGTACACATCATAAATGAATCCAGAAGGTTATGCTGTTGTGGGAAATGGTCCATCTACCACATGCCGTGCTCACATGACATTAGGTGCTTTCAACATGTTGGTTTAGGGCCAACCAACTACGTTGATAAACAATATAGTGTTGCTGCATACTCAAACACCTATAGTGGGCAGTTGCAGTCAGTGGGTGCTGAGCATTATTTGCCGCCGGAACCATTTAAAATGGTGTGTAACACAGAGTTTTTGCGTTAGAAACAGGTGCAAAATAGAACGCGCATACGGAACCAAATGGATGTTCGTGATACCGTTTATGCGCGCAAATGTGGTATATGCTCGTAAATAAGACACGACTTTCGAAAATGTCCTTCGGCTGGTTTTGGGTGTCAGTGGTAATCCAGCTCCTGGTGGAAGCTTATCCAATGTGCCCAACTATCAAGGATGCACATAGTGTTTTATTTCCGTAATGTGGTTGTAGTAAGTGTATATACTAATTTATTTTTGCAAAATGTATAAAATAAAATTATGTTTCCATTGCTGTTAAATATTATTGATATTTAACATTTTCAATTGAGTAAATTAATGAATTTCTCCCTCCCGTTCATGTAATAAAAAATAGTATTGGATTAAAAAAAAAATATTACGTTGACTTTCGAATTTCAATCCAAATTTATTAGAAAACTACACTGTTAGAGGAGGAAGATATTTGATAAATATGTGAATATATATAGTGCGGTTAAATACTACGTTATTTGTGTTGTTTTGTCGACCTGAAAAGCTGCCTGCATGTAAAAAAATTGTATTGTATCCAAAAGAATCTTGAACACGCGAATCATAGCGCAGTTAAATACTACGTTATGTGTGAGCATAGAGCGGTTAAATACCACGTTATGTGTGTTGTCTTGTCGTCCTTAACAGTTGGCCGCCGGCAAAAAAGCTGTATTGTATCCGAAAGAATATTTAACACGTGAAGCATAGTGCGGTTAACTACTACATTATGTGTGAGCACAACGTGGTTAAATACTACGTTATGTGTGTTACCTTGCCTATAAATAACTAGTGCATTCTAGTTCTTAACCATAATAAATAGAAAAATATACCATAAAAGTAGGGCATTTTTCACTTTAACAAATGTCTGAACGCATTTATGTACCACTGTGCTATTGTGGAAAATGTTGTATGGTGATGGACTGTTGGGAGGATGGTCATGTTGGGCATAGATACTGGATGTGTGTGAACAGGTTTGGAGGCAACAACGAAAATTATTGCAATTTTGAGGTATGGCTTGATGAACCCTGTAAGCAGGAATGCTACAAACGAACTTTGCAGTATTATCATGATTTGACCAAAAGATACGAATGTGATGAGATTGAATATAAATGAGAAATTGCGGCGTTGAAGGAGAAACTAAAAGAGGTGGAAGAAGAAAAATACGTTGTTGGAGAAATTTGAGTGGTTGAAGCAGAGAATAATGGACGATAGTGACTAAACAAACCATGTATGTGTTGAGTGTGGTATTTTATATTTATGTTTCCCATGTCATGTATTTTCATTAGGTGTACTCAATTTAAATTATGTTAAATTTCTATGTTTGTGTTTGTGTTGTAGTGATAAAATAATGAAAAATCGGGGAAATAAATACATAATGCGCATATAATGTAAACAATAAAAATTGTTGCATACATAAAATAATATTTACCTTAAATGAGAAAAAAAAAATTAAAAAATTAAAAATAAAAAAAATCAATGTGTCCCATAGGCCGTGTGCTTCAATGCAGCAGCTGGTTGAGGCGCATCCCATCCCGGCCGACTATGCTATCAAGATCATCCTCACCATGTCGCCTCTTTATCGTAGGATGAGCTACAACACGATCATTAGTACTGCTGACAGGATTGTTAGAAAAGGACATCGATCCAGTAGTAACCTACAGAAGAATAAGTCAACTCAGTATATGAAAATATATTTTAGAAATGTACGTGTTAAGTCATAAAAATTCAAATTGTCGTACCATGGTCTCGTCGGGCTCTTGAATATAATTATCCATCGCAGCTAGGTCAGCATCGCACAAAGCGGCCTCCGTGATGGGCGAAGATGAAGCCTTAATAAGAAATTTATAAAGTTATTTATGGAAAATCAATGAGTAAAAAAACAAATTTAAATTTAATAGTAATACAAACATACATGCGCTTGTGAAAGATTCCTAGAACCCCTCTATGATAAGCCATAACTCAGTCGGCGCCCAATATCCACATCTCGGGTGGGCCGATTCTCAGCAGTGGTCGATGGGCCTGGAAAGTACGCATCCTAATCCTCTCCGGTAACGCTCGTGCCAGTGAACAATAATGGACCTGACGAGGTCACCTCTGAAGTCCTTGGAGTGAGCTGCAGCCTAAGGCTGTATGACGGCATGCTTCTCTGATGCTCGTCTGGATCATGGAGGTCACCCGGCAGATCAGCTCCAACATTCGCAATATGTATCTCAACGCCGCCTTGCTGGGGACCACCTCCTCGCCGCTCCTACGACCCCGTGGGACAGCCCTGCCTCGTGGGGCACCCTCACTTCGCCTGCCTACTAGGGAACCCTCACCTCGCCTGCCTCATGGGAAACCCCTACCTCGCTAGTACTACTCTGGCACCCCAATAGCAGGGTCGTGGCCTAAGCGTTGATCCTCTCGGGCTCGTCGCAGTGTCCGGGCAACCAGCTTTGTAACCTGCCGGCCATAATCATGCAAAACGACCGCTCCCTCGTTGGCATGCTACTTCATCTGCAGTCCCAACTAGTAGAATAGATGTAGGCCAATATCATGCACAACGTGTAAAATATAATTACAGAATGCTAGGTCACAGTTATATAGGTAAGAATACCAAATAACATACCAGTGCCTCGTACCGCCTGTCGTATGGAACGTACTGACGACCAGCTCGATGAATGGTGCAGAATTAGGTCGGCTCGCCGGTCCCTTGTATTGACCTGCGCCTCTAGCCATGCCACATACGCGTCATCCATCCTGGAACGATCATCCCACTAGTAATGTGTGGGCTTCCATGTGGGCAGTGTCGGTACAAGCTGGGGACAACCAAACTGGCGAAGTACCCGCTCCGTGGAATGATGCTCCAAAATATCAAGGCACATCAGCGGGACGGAAGAGCTCCAAATAAGTCGGCCGACCGAGCAATAATCAGGCAGGCCAGCTATCAACTCGTTGTTGTATGGCGTCTAGATGAACTATTAAGTAACAACAGAAAACGTAAGTATACACAACACATGTGAAGCTATTCCAAGTAAACTTAGGTATACATTTACATGTGCGCCCTCCAGCATATCCAATAATCCCTGCAAAGGGGGAGATTATGTCGAGTCTCATAATCTCGTACATATCCCCGCTGGAGAACCGACCTCCTAGATAAAGGGAGAAACAAATGTGGTACATCTAGAGGTAATGGTGGTAGAGGTGGCTGCAGTTGTAGGAGCCGCTCCCAGGCCCAAACCTAATATACAAAGTTGATGTAAAATTTATGATATATTTTTACTTGATATGTTATAATGAATAGAGTATTCGAATATGTTATCACCCGTAGCAGCGGCAAAAATATACATATTTCATGGTGGGTGCCCATGCTCGCCCCTCACATCTTCTTGTAGGCGAGAACAACAACACCCCGACATTACTAGGGTGAATCATCTATGTAACAACCCGACCGGTCGTTCCGAGTGCTTAGCCCCGTTTCCCTTATTTATGCTTCATTATGTGTTGGTCAGCTCTTTTATCTTGTGTTGGGGCGGTTAGCTCAGGTTCAGAGTGATTGTGGAGAGAAATGAGACACTTAGTCTCTTAAGTTGGTTAATTAGTTAGAAAAGTCAACCAGAAGATGACTTAAGGGTAAATGATCTCGGAATTTGATTTTTATGGTTCAGAGCTTCTTTAGTGGATTTTGGACTTAGGATTGTGTTCAGAATGTTATTCAGAGGTCCGTGGTAGAATTAGGCTTGAATTGGCGAAATTGGAGTTTTGGTGATTTCTGGTCGGTAGTGGAAAATTAGCTATCGGGGTCGGAATGGAATTCCGAAAGTTTGAATAGGTTTGTAGTGTCGTTTGTGATATGTGCGTAAAAGTTTAGGTCATTCGGATGTTGTTTGGTTGGTTTCGGCATCGCTGGCGAATTTCAGAAGTTTAGAAATCCTTAGGCTTGAATTTTGAGTAAATTTGGTGTTTTAATGTTATTTTGAGTGTTCCGAGGGTTCGACTAAGTTTGGGTGATGTTATATGAGGTGTTGTTATATTTGATTTAGGCCCCGAGGGGCTTGGGGTGAATTCGGATGGTCATCGGAAGGTTGGAACTTGGAAAATGCAACAAAGGTGCTGTTGGTGTAGGTTATCTGGTGTGGCTGCAGGTGCGATGATCGCAGGTGCGGTGGGCCATGCGCAGATGCAGAAGGGGGAAACCTGGCCTGGGAGCGCATATGCGGGTGGTTGGTCGCACCTGCGAGCCCAGAGGTGCGTGTTGAGGGCCGCAGATGCGGAAGTTGGAATTTAAGTAATGAACACAGATGCGCACATGGGGCCACATGTGCGGGTCCGCAGGTGCGAGAAATTGTCTGAAGATGCGTTAACGCTGGGCAGAAAGTATAAAAGGTTTCCTTCGCGAATTTTCACTCATTTTTCACCGTTTTTGGACGACTTTGGAGCTTTGAGCAGTGATTTTTAAGAGGAATAGAAGGTTATCAACTGGGTAAGTTACTTGGGCTTCATTTCTTCTGTTTGTGATGATTTTCCTACCGTTTAATCAAGCTATTGGTGGAAATTAAGGAAGAAATTTGGGGGGTTAGGGCTTGAAATTGGAGAGCTTAATGTGAGGATTTGAGGGGTCATTTGTAGTCAAATTTTGATGTATTTGGTATGTATGGACTCGTGAGAGTATAAGGATTCTAGTTTTGCAATTCTTATCGGATTCCGAGACGTGGGCATGGGGTTCAGGTTTGGCCAATTTCGGGAGTTTTGATGTAATTTGATTATTTTCGCGTGGGTTTTGTTCCTTCAGCGTATATTGATGATATTAATCTGATTTTGAATAGATTCGGAATGAGTTGAGGCCGAGTCGAGCCGTAAGGGCATCACATAGTAGATCTTCATCTAATTTGAGGTAAGTAACGATTGTAAATCTAGACCTGAGGGAATGCAACCCTGGTATTTCGTACTATTTTGATAAATGAGGTGACACACATGCTAGGTGACGGGCGTGTGGGCGTGCACCGGTAGGGATTGTGACTTTGTCCGTGTTGTGGCGACTATAGAGTTGCGTATTTGATATATTTTATATGATTTTCATGTGTTTTAGAAATGATTCTGTTAACTTGGGTTGAATGCCATGTTTGGGGCCTTGTGCCGATCTGTTTGGACCCTCATGGGTATTTTACTACTATCCTCACACTCTTTTGATAGAAAAATATTCTCAATCTTAATTTATACATGTTTACTGTTAAAAACCCTGTTCATCACTTTGTTTTAATATTTTAAAGATATTTTGGGCTGATTCCCTTTACTTTTACTGAAATGCCCGAGTGGCTTGTAAGGGTGATGACTGAGAGAGACCGAGGGACGGATTGTGAGAATAGTTATGGATCGGGATGCACGCCGCGACGTTATATATATATATATANTCAATGAAACTTGCTTAACACAATTGTTCAACATTTTTCAATAAAGGCTCTATGTAAAAGAAGAGTGAAAACAGTAATTTCATAATACATAAGCCCCTCGGGAAAGTATCACTCACAAATATAGCCTCTCGGGCAAGCCTCTCAGTCACTCATGATTCTACTATCACCAATCAGTACTCACACTCAACGCTCACGCTCAATAAGTACCATACAATAACCGTTACGGCGTGCAGCCCATCCATATGTAGTTGATTGCGCTCACTGGGGGTGTGTAGACTCCGGAGGGGCTCCTACAACCCAAGCTCTATATCGTTGCGGTGTGCAGCCCGACCTAAATATCGCTTCGGCATGCAGCCCGATCCATATATATATATATATATATATGGATCGGGCTGCATGCCGAAGCGATATTTAGGTCGGGCTGCACACCGCAACGATATAGAGCTTGGGTTGTAGGAGCCCCTCCGGAGTCTACACACCCCCAGTGAGCGCAATCAACTACATATGGATGGGCTGCACGCCGTAACGGTTATTGTATGGTACTTATTGAGCGTGAGCGTTGAGTGTGAGTACTGATTGGTGATAGTAGAATCATGAGTGACTGAGAGGCTTGCCCGAGAGGCTATATTTGTGAGTGATACTTTCCCGAGGGGCTTATGTATTATGAAATTACTGTTTTCACTCTTCTTTTACATAGAGCCTTTATTGAAAAATGTTGAACAATTGTGTTAAGCAAGTTTCATTGAAAACTTGAGTTTTACGAAATATTCAGAATTTAAGTTCCTCATTTGATTCATTTATTTCCAGTGTTGTTTATGTTATGAAATTTCATGATTTTAGATGCTCGTCACTGCACTCAGTCTTAGTTATAATTGTTACTTACTGAGTTAGCGTACTCACGTTACTCCTGCACCTTGTGTGCAGATTCAGGTGTCAGGGCTGAGTGAGAGTTGATTTATTCCTTTGGAGTTGATTGGAGATTTGTGAGGTAGCTGCACGGCGTCTACAACCTTGCCTTTCTCCTTCCTATTTCTTTAGTATTTATATTCTCAGACTTGTTTGTATTAAGGAAATAATACCAGAACTTGTATTTCCTTTTAGTTGCTCATAACTGATGATTTCGGGTTTTGGGGTAGAGTTGAAATGTTTTACCTATCTTTATTTGTTTTGTAATGCTAAAATGGATTTTTTATGAAATATCGGGTAGTATTGAATTAAATGAAAAGTTCCTTATGTTATGCGTAGTGAATTTGCTAGCCTAGTATCACGATAGGCGCCATCACGACCAGGATAGTTTTGGGGTCATGACAAGTTGATATCAGAGCCTAGGTTACATAGGACTCACCGGTCATGAGCAGGTTTAGTAGAGTCTTGTGGATCGATGCGGAGACGTCTGTACTTATCTTCGAGAGGTTGCAGAACTCTCACATTCATGAATTCTTGTCGTGCAAACCCGTTGATTCTGGTAACTAAACTTCTATCGTTTCATTCTCTCACAGATGGTGAGGACACGTGCTACCGGGCAGGATGATCAGCCACCCATCTAGGCCCGTGAGGGGTCGAGGCCGCGGTCGGGGCCATTGTATAGGTAGGGGTGCAACCCGCGCAACATCAGGTGCAGTACCCATAGACCCACCTATTATTCCAGATCAAGTCCCATCGACATATATTGCAGAGTGACCTGCCTAGGCACCGGCTGTGCCTATTGTTATTCTGTGTCTTCAGGAGACCTTGGCTTAGATTTTCACTGTGTGGACCAGTCTTGCACAGGCGGTCGCGGTTACTTCTACCGCCTCTACTTCTCAAGCCGGGGGAGGCACTCAGACTCCTATTGTCCGTACACCTGAGCAAATTATTCAGGGACTTCAGACACCGGGGGAAGCTCCAGCCAGGACGGTTGCACCTGTTCAAGATTATGTGATTCCCGTCATGCCAGATGACGAGCAACGCAGGTTGGAGAGGTTTAGTAGAATTCAGCCTCCGACATTCAGTGGTGCTGAGGGAAAGGATGCCCAGGGATTTTTAGACAAGTGTTAGAGGATTCTTCGTACATCAGGGATATTGGAGACCAGTCGAGTATCATTTACTACCTTTCAGTTTTAGGAGCTGCCTTTACTTGGTGGGAGGCTTATGAGAGGCGTAGGCTTGTTGGTGCATCGCCGCTTTGGTAGTAGTTTTCCACTCTCTTCCTAGAGAAGTATGTCCCACAGTCCCACAGAGAGGAGCTGCGCAGGAAGTTTGAGCAGTTGCTTCTGGGTGATATGATAGTGACGAAGTATGAGATAAGATTTTTAGAGCTTGTCCGTCATGCTATTTTGTTGGTCCCTACAGAGAGATATATGATAAGGAGGTTCGTGGATGGCCTTGCATATCACATTGTACTCTTATGACCAGAGAAAGAGTATCGGGTGCTACGTTTGAGCAGGTTGTGGATATTGCCCGAGAGATTAAGTCGGTTCGTTGCCAGGAGAGAGATGAGAGGGAGGCCAAGAGGCCTCGAGGATCTAGTAGCTTTTGTTGTATTCCTTCTAGAGGAAAGTTCCATAATGGCATAGGTCGTCCATTCAGGCAGGCTCAGCCAGGCCGCTCAGGTCATCATGGTGGATCAGCTGGCCGTGATCCTCATAGTTCTCATCAAGGGCACCATAATTCAGTGCTCTTCCAGCGTAGAGTTTATCTCGTGCACCATCGGTTCATGGTTCATCTATGCCTGGTTCTTCTAGTTGTTATTCTGGTGCTAGGCGTTCCCTTCAGTCCCCATCTCCAGCACCGGGGAGTGGTTACGAGTGTGGAGAGTTTGGGCATATTAGGAGGCAGTGCCCTCATCTTCTTGGGGGTTCATCTCAACAGGTAAGTCAACCCTCAACTTCAGCTCCAGTTACTTCACTACCCCTCCCAGGCAGATAGGGATGGGGGTTAGGCAGCTAGAGGCCGCCCTAGAGGGGGAGGTCGATCAGGTGGAGGCCAGACTCGTTTTATGCACTTACAGATAGACCAGATGCTATGGCCTTAGATGTAGTGATTACAAGTATATTTTTAGTTTTTCACTGAGATGCTTCGGTCTTATTTGATCCTGGTTCCACGTATTCCTATGTTTTGTCATATTTTTCTCATATTCTGGATATGCCCCGTGATTCATTAGTTACATATGTTCATGTGTCAACTCCGGTGGGCGATAATATTGTTGTGGACCGCGTGTATCAGTCATGTGTGGTATCTATTGGGGGTTTGGAGACTCGAGTGGATCTGCTATTGCATAGCATGGTTGACTTTGATGTTATATTGGGCATGAATTGCCTATCTCCGTGTCTTGTTGTTCTTGATTGTCATGCTAAGACCGTAACCTTTGTGATGCTGGGTTTTCCGAGTGTTAAGTGGAGAGGCTCTGTTGATTATGTGCCTAGTAGGATGATTTCATACCCGAAGGCTCAACGCATGGTGGAGAAAGGGTGTTTATCTTATTCGGCTTTTGTGAGGGATGTCAGTGCTGAGACTCCCACTATTGATTTTGTTCCTGTAGTCTGTGACTTTCCGAACGTGTTTCCTGCAGACCTACCGGGCACGCCGTCTGACAGGGACATTGATTTTGGTATTGATTTGGTGCCAGGCACTCAACCTATTTCTATTCCACTGTATCGTATGACACCGGTGGAATTGAAAGAGCAGCTTCAAGAACTCCTAGATAAAGGGTTTATTCGGCCTAGTGTGTCACCTTGGGGTGCATCGACGTAATTTGTGAAGAAAAAGGATGGTTCCATGAGAATGTGTATTGACTACAAGCATTTGAACAAGGTTACAGTCAGTGTCACGACTCGAAATCCCACCTTTCAGGCCGTGACTGCGTCTAACGTTGAACCCGCTAGACAAGCCAACGTACACAACACCTTGACATTTTTAAAACAACTTGACAGTAATAAGGCAATTATCTTTCAAACCTTTACTGAAATAACCAGAACCACTTCAAAAGTTTTACAGCAGAAATGTAATAATACTCCGAAAAACGCATAATGAAATGATAAAGATAACAACATCGCAAAATCCCAAACCTGGGGTGTCACAACCTCACGGATTGTCTATAAGAATACTAAATACAAGTCTGAAAGGAAATACAGTATTGTCTTTAGAACGGAAGGAGAAATAAGACAATAGGATACTAATAGCAGGAGAGACTGCAGGGCCCACGAACGCCAGTGGTATACCTTGAAGCTCGACGTGGACTGAAGGTGACTCCCTCAGAGCGGTCCACGGGGTCCGGAAGCGGGATCTGCACAACATAGAGAAGTGCAGTGTAGTATCAGTACAACCGACCCCATGTACTGAGTAAGTGCCGAGCCTAACCTCGTCCGAACTAGTGACGAGGCTAGACATAGAAAATAACGTTCACCTGTCCAATTCTACAACACAAAATACAGATAACAAAGAAAGGAAGAATAACAGTCATATACGGGGAACGGGAGCAGATAAAGGGAAAACAATAAGATATAGCAGTTAATTAACATCAAGTAAGAAAAGAAACAATTTACAGAAAATTGATAAGGTATGAATAACATGTCTGAATGATAACAATTGCACGGCATCACCCTTCGTGCTTTTACTCTCTTCCTCACCAATGCAATGTATGTTCTAATCAATGTAATCATGGAACGACATTAACCTTCGTGCTTTCAATAAATGTAAACATGGAAAGGCATCACCCTTCGTGCTTTTACTCTCTTCCTCACCAATGCAATGTATGTTCTAATCAATGTAATCATGGAACGACATTAACCTTCGTGCTTTCAATAAATGTAAACATTGCACGGCAACACCCTTCGTGCTTTTACTCTCTTCCTCAGCAATGCAATGTATGTGGTAATCAATGTAATCATGGCATGACATTAACCTTTGTGCTTTCAATAAATGTAACCATGGCATAACATCACCTTTTGTGCTTTTACTCTCTTCCTCACCAATGCAATGTATGTTGTAATCAATGTAATCATGGCACAGTATTAACCTTCGTGCTTTCAATAAATGTAAACATGGAAAGGCATCACCCTTCGTGCTTTTACTCTCTTCCTCACTATGCAAGACATGATGTAATCAATGTAAAATCATGGCACGGCATCACCCTTCGTGCTTTACAATCAACCCTCTAACACCGTCTTTCCTTTATAATCCGACTCCGAAACAACGATATCTAGGCATGATTAATTCAATAATATCAATAAAGACTCAATAACACAATCCCATAGCCTAGATATTAAATTTCTAGCATTCTTTCAAAAATACCAAAATTCGACCACGGGCCCGCTTGGTCCAAAAACGAGGCTCGGACCAAAACCCGATCACCCATACCCCCACGAGTTAGAATATATAATTTGTTTTCAAATCCGACCCCAAATTGGGGTTGAATTACCCAAAATTACCAAAAACCTAACTCTACCCAAAACCCCTAATTTCTATTTTTGATTCCATGTTTTTAGGCCTAGATTCTAGTGATTAGTTAATGAAATTAAGAGAAAATGATGATAAGAACACTTACCTATGGAGTTATGGAGGTTGGGGAGCTTGAATCTTGGTTATGGAGGTTTGGGGAAGAAGGAGGAAGTGAGGAAAGGGTGAAATCCCATAATACCTTCTGTTTTTGACTTAAAGAAATGGCTGGGCAAAATAACTATATGTGATCGCAGGCAAGGGAGTGCGATCGCATAGGGTCAGGAATCAACTGAGATGCGACCGCAGGACAAAGGCTGCGACCGCAGTGAAGCCTGGACCTATACTACTGCGATCGCAGACAAGGGCAGTGCGATCGCACTGAGTAACTACCCAGCCCCCACCCTATCACATCTACACACTATGCGATCGCGGACAACTCTATGCGATCGCATAAAGTAAACTTTGCCCCTACCAACCTAATGATGTGCGATCGAGGAGATGCATATGCGATCGCACTGAAGAAAAGGCCTGACACCAGAAACAGGAGAAACACCAGATTTTTCAATCACTTTTACACCCCGTTAGCTACCCGAAACTCACCCGAGCCCTCGGGTCTCAAAACCAAAAACACACACAACTCCCAAATCATCCTACGGACTTGTTCAAGCTTTCAAATCAGCTAAATATCATCAAAAACAAGGAATTACACCTCAAAATTCATAGAATTTTCTTAAAACTTCATAAAGCTTAATTTTTCCAATTTTGATCGGAAACACGTCATTTCAAGTTCGTTTTACACCTAATTTCACAGATAAGACAAATAACATATAATAAACATGTTACGGGCCCCAGAACCATAATACGGGCCCGGTAACATGGTTTTCACATAATTGTTCATTTTCAAAATCTTTTATTATTTTCAGAAAATAATTTTCTTTAAAAATTCATTTCTCGGACTTGGGACCTCGAAATTTGATTCCGGGCATACGCCCAAGTCCCTTATTTCCCTACGGACCCTCCGAGATCGTCAAATCACGTGTACGGGTCCGTTTACCAAAAATGTTGACCAAAGTCAACTTTATTCAATTATTTATTATAAAAATTCTATTTTCATCAAATTTCAACCTAAAGACTTCCCGGCTACACGCCTGGGCTGCGAACGCATATCGAGGTGAGATTAACGGATGCTTTCGGGGCCTCGGAACACAGATTTAGCTAGAATTACTTAGGATGACCTTTTGGGTCATCACAATGTCCACCTTTAAAACAAATGTTCATCCTCGAACGGACATAGAAAAGTACCTAAGTCTGAGAAAAGATGGGGATAACGACTCCTCATGTCGGAATCGGACTCCTAGGTAGCTGCCTCGGCAGGCTGACCCCTCCACTAAACACGGACCGAAGGATAACTCTTCGACCTCAACTGGAGACCTGCCTATCTAATATAGCTACCGGCTCCTCCTCATAAGTCAGATCCTTGTCCAACTGGACACCGCTAAAGTCAAGAACATGAGATGGATCTGCAATATACTTCCGGAGCATGGATACATGAAACACTTGATGCACTGCTGATAACTGCGGTGGCAAGGCAAGTCTGTAGGCCACCTCTTCGACGTTGTCCAAAATCTCAAATGGACCAATATACCTAGGGCTCAACTTGCCCTTCTTTCCGAATCTCATCACGCCCTTCATAGGCGACACTCGAAGGAACACCTGGTCTCCTACCATGAAATCCAAATCTCGAACTCTACGATCTGCATAACTCTTTTGTCTGGACTAAGTTGTACGAAGTCTATCCTGAATAATTTTCACCTTGTCCAAGGCATCCTGGACTAACTCAGAACCCAATAACCTAGCCTATCCGGGCTCAAACCATCCGACTGGAGACCGACATCGCATACCATACAATGCATCATACAGAGCCATCTAAATGCTCGACTGGTATTTGTTGTTGTAGGCAAACTCTGCTAAAGGCAAGAGTTGATCCCATAAACCACCAAAATCAATAACACATGCTCGCAACATATCCTCCAAAATCTGAATAGTGTGCTCTAACTATCCGTCCGTCTAAGGATGAAATGTTGTGCTCAAATCAATATGAGTGCCCAACTCCCTCTGAAATACTCTCCAGAAATGGGAGGTAAACTGAGTACCTCGGTCTGATATGATAGATAAGGGCACACCGTGCAATCTGACAATCTCTCTCATGTAGATATTTGCCAACTTCTCCGTTGAATATAAAACTGACACAGGAATGAAATGTGCTGACTTGGTCAGCCTATCCACAATAACCCATACTGCATCAACCATCCTCGGAGTCCGTGGAAGCCCAACTACAAAATCCATCGTGATACACTCCCACTTCCACTTGGGAAGCTGAATCTGCTGCATCAAACCACCGGGTCTCTGGTGCTCATACTTAACCTGCTGACAATTCAAGCACCGAGCTACATAAGCCACAATATCCTTCTTCATTCTACGCCACCAATAATGCTGCCGCAAGTCCTGGTACATCTTTGCGGCACCCGGATTAATGAAATACCGGGAACTATGGGCCGCTTGCAATATCAACTCAAGAATGCCATCAACGTCGGGAACACATATACGACCCTGCAACCTCAAAACTCCCTCAGCATCAATTGTGACCTTCTTGGCACGTCCGTGCCGAACCGCATCTCTAAGAGCACACAAATGACGATCATCATACTGCCTGGCGCGAATACGATCATGCAATGAAGAACGGGCGACGGAAAACACTGCCCGCCTCAGAAACCTCTAATCTCACAAATTGATTGGATAAATCCTGAACATCCAAAGGCAAAGGTCGCTCTCCAACTGATAGATAAGCCAAACTACCCATGATGACTGACTTCCGGCTCAAGGCATCGGCCACCACATTGGCCTTTCGCGGATGATAGAGAATAGTAATATCATAATCCTTCAGCAACTCTAACCACCTCCGCTGCCTCATATTCAACTCCTTTTGCTTAAACAAGTATTGAAAGCTCTTATGATCAGTGAATACCTCACACGGTACCTCATACAAATAGTGCCTCCAAATCTTCAAGGCATGAACAATAGCTGCAAGCTCCAATCATGGATTGGATAGTTCTTCTTGTGGATCTTCAACTGACGAGATACATAGGCTATGACCTTTCCATCCTGCATCAATACCGCACCAAGTCCAACCCGTGAAGCATCACAATACACGGTATACGAACCTGAACCTGTGGGCAATACTAACACTGGTGTTGTGGTCAATGCTGTCTTGAGCTTCTGAAAGCTCATTTCACACTCCTCAGACCATCAGAACTGAACACTCTTCTGCGTCAACTTGGTCATAGGGGCTGCTATAGATAAAAAACCCTCCACGAACCGGTGATAATAGCCTGCTAGGCCTAAGAAGCTCCTAAGCTCTGTGGCTGAAGTGGGCCTAAGCCAATCTCTATCTGCTGAAACTTTCTTCGGATCCACCTGAATGCCCTCTGCCGATACCACGTGGCCCAAGAATTCCACATAACTCAACCAGAACTCGCACTTAGAAAACTTGGCATACAACTGCTGATCTCTTAGAGTCTGGAGGACGACTCTAAGGTGTTGCTCGTTTCCTCTCGGTTGTGAGAGTATATCAAAATATCATCAATGAAAACAATAACGAACGAGTTCAAATAAGGCATGAATACCCGGTTCATCAACTCCTTAAAAGCAGCGGGGGCATTAGTCAACCCAAACGACATAACCAAAAACTCATAATGCCCATAACGAGTGCGAAAAACCGTCTTAGGCACATCGGACGCCCTGATCCTCAATTGATGGTAACTAGATCTCAAGTCTATCTTAGAGAATACCATAGCACCCTGAAGCTGATCAAATAAGTCGACAATCCTCGGCAAAGGATACTTGTTCTTGATAGTAACATTATTCAACTGCCGGTAGTCAATACACATCCTTATTAAGCCGTTTTTCGTCTTCACGAACAATACTGGAGCATCCCAAGTAGAAACACTAGGCCTGATGAATTCTTTATCCAACAAATCCTGTAATTGTTCCTTTAATTCCTTCAACTCTGGCGTAGCCATACGATACGGGGGAATAGAAATGGGCTGAGTGCCCTCAGCTAACTTAATACAAAAGTCAATATCCCTATCGGGTGGCATACCCGACAGCTCAACAGGGAATACCTCCGGAAACTCACGAACCACGGGCACGAACTCTATAGAAGGAACCTCAGCTCTAGAATCACGAAGATAGGTCAAATAGGCCAAACAACTCTTCTCGACCATGCGCCAAGCCTTCATATAAGAAATAACCCTACCAGATGAATGACTAGGAGTCCCTCTCCACTCTAAACGAGGTACTCATGGCAAGGCTAAGGTCATTGTCTTGGCATGGCAGTCCAGAATAACATAATAGGGGGATAACCAGTCCATCCCCGATATAACATCAAAGTAATTGTCCTAAAATGCCAAAAAATATAGTTTGGTCATTTCGGCGTGTTGATTATGGTTACTTGAGTCGTATTTTATGTCTCGGAAGAATATCACGCGATCCGGTACCGGAAAAGATCGACTTGAGTCTCTAGACCACCAATAACTACTATGCAAGCACGGTAGACTCGATCTACCACTATAGAATCACCCACCGGTGTAGACACATGCACAACAGTACTCAAGGAATCACGGGGCATACTCAAATAAGGGGCAAAATATGAAGACACATAGGAGAATGTAGAACCCGGATCAAATAACACCTAAGCCTCTCAGCTGCAAACCTAAACCGTACCAGTAATAACTACAACAGAAGCCTCAGCATCAGGACGAGTAGGAAAAGCATAACACCGGGGCTGAGCCCCTACAATCTGAACAACCCTGGGTCTACCTGCTGCAACCTGGCCTCTACCCCTCGTGGCCTGAGCTCCACCTCTATGAACATGACCACTACCTCTAGCACCACGGCCACCACCTATAGCTAGCTGAGGAGGCAAGGGTACACCTGCTATGGGAACCAAGGCACGAGAACTCTGTTACTGGGGTCCACTCAAAGCTCGAGGGAAAAATTTGGCAAGGTGCCCCGACATACCACAAGTATAACAAGATCTCTGCTGCGGCTGTGGACTCGGAAACTGGCCCTGACAACCCTGATAACCTCCCTAAAAACTCTGGAGTTGATGTGCACTGATATATGCTGGCGGTGCACTAACATGAGCTGGCGATGCACGGGGAGATACGTGGAGTGCTGACTGAAAAGGTCGGGTTGGATGACCCCTACTGAAAGAATCCCTGCCTCCAGATGAGGCTCCACTGAATCTACCAAAATGACGGGGCCTCTTGTCAACCCCCTAACCACCTCCCTGTGACAAAATCATCTCAATCCTCCTGGCCACATGGGCCGCATCCTGAAACGAAATATCAGTACCCGACTCCCTGGTCATCTAGAGTCGTATAGGCTGGGCCAATCCCTCAATGAACCTCCAAACTCTCTCCCGATCAGTGAGGAGTATCATCAATGCATGCCTGGCTAAAGCGATGAACCTGGTCTCGTACTGAGTAGCAGACATAGATCCATACTTGAGGCGCTCAACTGCTTCCTAAGATCCTCTCGATGCGTAATGGGAAGGAACTTCCCCAAAAATACCTCTATGAACTGAGCCCAAGTCAAAGATGCAGACCCAGTTGGTCTGGCTAAGCAGTAGTCCCTCCACCAAGTCTTGGCTGCGCCAGATAGTCGAAAAGTAGCAAAGTCAACTCTATTGGACTCCACTATGCCCATGTTCCGAAGAACCTCATGACAGCTGTCCAAGTAATCCTGTGAATCCTCAGACGGTGCACCAGTAAAAGTAGCAGTGAATAACTTGGTGAATCTGTCCAGTCTCTATAAAGCATCTGCTGACATAGTTGCACCCTCGGTTGCCGGTGCAACAATACCCGGCTGAGCTACTCCAGCTGTCTGAGGTGCTGGAGTCTGAAACTGAGTGGCAACCTACTCTGGGGTATGAATAACAGGAGTCTGGGTCCCTCCCCCAGCCTGAGATCCAGCTGGTGTAGTAGGAAGAAGACCGGCCTGAGCCACACTCTCCATAAGTCCTACCAGACGGACGAGAGTGTCCTGAAGCACTAGGTAGCTATGAACCCCTCTGGGACCTGCAATGGTCAAATTGGGACCTCCTCGTCATACTCGACCTGAGGGTTCTCCACTGGGGCTGCTGCTCTAGGCTGAGCCCGGCCCTGGCCTCGGCCTCTAGCACGGCCTTGTCCTCGACCTCGACCCCTCGTAGGAGCTGTAGAAGGAGTGTCGGGCTACTGAGGGGAACCAAGGGAAGAACGCATCCTCGCCATCTGCGAGAGAGTAGGATGGAAACTCAATCAGTACTCAGAATTCATATCGCACAACAGAGATAAAGAAATGTGGAGTTATCCTAAATTTGCAGCCTCTAGGGGATAAATACAGACGTCTCTGTACCGATCCCTCAGACTCTACCAAGTTTGTCCGTGAGTTGTGAGACCTAAGTAACCTAGATCTCTGATACCAACTTGTCACGAACCGAAATCCCACCTTTCAGGCCGTGACTGCGTCTAACATTGAACCCGCTAGACAAGCCAACGTACACAACACCTTGACATTTTTAAAACAACTTGACATTAATAAGGCAATTATCTTTCAAACCTTTACTGAAATAACAAGAACCACTTCAAAAGTTTTACAGCAGAAATGTAATAATACTCTGAAAAACACATAATGAAATGATAAAGATAACAACATCGCAAAATCCCAAACCCGGGGTGTCACAACCTCACAGACTGTCTATAAGAATACTAAATACAAGTCTGAAAGGAAATACAGTATTGTCTTTAGAACGGAAGGAGAAATAAGACAATAGGATACTAATAGCAGGAGAGACTCCAAGGCCCACGAACGCCAGTGGTATACCTTGAAGCTCGACGTGGACTAAAGGTGACTCCCTCAGAGCGGTCCACGGGGTCCGAAAGCGGGATCTGCACAACATAGAGAAGTGCAGTGTAGTATCAGTACAATCGACCCCATGTACTGAGTAAGTGCCGAGCCTAACCTCGGTCGAAGTAGCGACGAGGCTAGACTTAGCAAATAACGTTCACCTTTCCTATTCTACAATACAAAATACAGATAACAAAGCAAGGAAGAATAACAGTCATATACGGGGAACGGGAGCAGATAAAGGGAAAAATAATAAGATATAGCAGTTAATTAACATAAAGTAAGAAAAGAAACAATTTACCGAAAATTGATAAGGTATGAATGACATGTCTGAATGATAACAATGGCACAGCATCACCCTTCGTGCTTTTACTCTCTTCCTCACCAATGCAATGTATGTTGTAATCAATGTAATGGAACGACATTAACCTTCGTGCTTTCAATAAATGTAAACATGGAACGACATCACCCTTCGTGCTTTTACTCTCTTCCTCACCAATGCAATGTATGTGGTAATCAATGTAATCATGGCACGACATTAATCTTCGTGCTTTCAATAAATGTAAACATGGCATGGAATCACCCTTCGTGCTTTTACTCTCTTCCTCACCAATGCAATGTATGTTGTAATCAATATAATCATGGCACGACATTAACCTTCGTTCTTTCAATAAATGTAAACATGGCACGACATCACCCTTCGTGCTTTTACTCTATTCCTCACTATGCATGACACGATGTAATCAAAGTAAAAACATGGCACGACATCACCCTTCGTGCTTTACACTCTTTCTCACCAATGCAAGACAATGTGTATGGTAAGGAATGCAGCATAGTGGAAAAAATACAGTTCAAATCACCCAGCAAGGGGAAAATATCAGTCAATATCTCAATAAATGCCCGACAAGGGTCTCAACTATACCCAAACAACTCAATATATATATATATATATATTGTATACTTGGATCCTCAATTGAACCAACATTTCATAATCTGTACAACCAGTACATCAACCACAATCAACTTCTTAAGTAGAGGCAAATACATAGTATGATGAACATTGAAGAAATAACTGAATTTTATCAAAAATAGACTCACGGGCATACTTGACTCACAATGTATAGGTACTCGTCACCTCACCTATACATTGAACATGATAAACACATAACACATAACATACAATACCTAATCCCTCACCAAAGTTAGGCAAGACACTTACCTCGGTCCAAAGTATAGCAATCAACCCTCTAAGACCGTCTTTCCTTTATAATCCGACTCCAAAACAACGATATCTAGGCATGATTAATTCAATAATATCAATAAAGACTCAATAACAAAATCCCATATCCTAGATATTCAATTTCTAGCATTCTTCCAAAAATACCAAAATTCGACCCCGGGCCCGCTTGATCCAAACACGAGGCTCAGACCAAAACCCAATCACCCATACCCCCACGAGTTAGAATATATAATTTGTTTTGAAATCCGACCCCAAATTGGGGTTGAATTACCCAAAATTCCCAAAAGCCTAACTCTACCCAAAACCCCTAATTTCTACTTTTGATTCCATGTTTTAGGCCTAGAATCTAGTGATTAGTTGATGAAATTAAGAGAAAATGATGATAAGAACACTTACCTATGGAGTTATGGAGGTTTGGGAGCTTGAATCTCGGTTATGGAGGTTTGGGGTAGAAGGAGGAAGTGAGGAAAGGGTGAAATCCCGTAATACCTTCTGTTTTTTACTTAGAGAAATAGCTAGGCAAAATAACTCTATGCGATCGCGGGCAAGGGAGTGTGTGTAACGACCCGGTCTGTCGTTACGCAGTATACGCATCTATTCCTTTATTTCTGTCTTGTAGTAGCTCGGTTAGACTGTTCATGAAGTGTTGGGGTTGGTTGGTTCGGGTTCGGAGCGAAAATAGAGTGGATTGAGACACTTAGTCTCTAACTAGAGCTTTAGAGTTGGAAAAGTCAACACGGAGTTGACTTATTGGTAAACGACCTCGGAATGCAAAGTTTATGGTTCGGATAGCTTCATTAGGTGATTTGGGACTTAGGAGTGTGTTCATAATATTTTTAGGATGCCCGGTGTAGAATTAGGCTTGAATCGGCGAAGTTAGTATTTTGGCGAATTCCGGTTGATAGGCGAGATTTTGATCCGAGGGTCAGAATCGGATTCCGAGAGTTGCTGTAGCTTCGTTAGGTCATTTTGGACTTGCCCGCAAAATTTTAGGTTATTCGGAGATGGTTTGGTTGGGATTTTGATCAAATGCGTGTTTCAGAAGTTTTTGGGAATCATAGGCTTGAATTGGTTGAGAATTTATGGTTTTGGTGTTGTTTTTGGTGTTTTAATGGCTCGAATAAGTTTGAATAACCATGTTTGATATGTTGGTATGTTTGGTTGGGGTCCCGAGGGGCTCGGGTTTTATTTCGGACGATAATCAGAGAAATTTGGACTTGAAATGCAGCTGAAGCTGCTACTGCTGGTGTGATTGCACCTACGATGCTTGGGCCGCAGGTGCAGACATCGCAGGCGCGAGAGTGAAGGCGCAGGGGAGGAAATTCTTCGCAAGGGCGGAAGGAGAATCGCACCTGCGAGGTCGCAGGTGCGGGAAATGGGTTCGCAGGCGCGGGATATGAGTGTTAAGTGAAGGACTGCAGGTGCGGTCAATATGTCGCCGTTGTGGTACTGCTGTTGCGATAAAGAGGCCGCAAGTGCGAAGTCTGGGATTTTAAGTGAGTTCCGCAGGTGCGGTCAAAATGTCGCGCCTGCGGAGTCGCAGGTGCGAGAAATATACCGTTGTTGCGGTAATGCCTGGGTAGAACTATAAAAAGGCAGCCTTCGCGAAATTTGTCCTCTTTCACCATTTTTACACACGGGTTGGAGGTTTTGATGGGATTTTGAAGAG
>ML252143.1:0-15210 GCA_005239495.1 Nicotiana undulata
GTTTGTTTTAGAGGTGGAGATTGTGATGACCCAAAAGGTCATCCTAAGTGATTCCAGCTAAATTTGTGTTTCGAGGCCTTGAAAGCCTCCGTTAATCTCACCTCGATATGCATGTGCAGCCCGGGCAGGTAGCCGGGAAACTTCCATGTGAAAATTTGATAAAAATGAGATTTTTGAATTGAATAATTGAATGAAGTTGACTTTGGTCAACATTTTTGGCAAACGAATCCAAACCCGCGATGTGACGGTCCCGGAGGGTCCGTAGGAAAATATGGGACCTGGGCGTATGCCCGGAATCGAATTCCGAGGTCCCAAGCCCGATAAATGAATTTTTAAAGAAAATTGTTTTCTGAAAATAAAAAAGGCTTTTGAAAATGAATAATTGTGTGAAAACCGTGTTACCGGGCCCGTATTGCGGTTTCGGAGCCCGGAACAAGTTTGTTATATGTTATTTGTCCTATCTGTGAGATTTGGTGTAAAACGGGTTTGATTTGATTGATTTCGGGCCCAAGTGAGGAAACAATGGAGTTAATGAACTTGTGGGGTTTCTAAAGAATTTAAAATGTAGCTTGAGAAGTGATTTTATGTTCCCGAGGTCCGAATGAAATTCCGAGATCGGGAATAGTTCCGTTGTGTCGTTTATAACTTATCTACAAAATTTGAAGTCATTCCGAGTGGTTTTGGCCGGTTCGGCGCGTTGAAGTGAATTCTAGAATTTCAAAGTTCTTAAGTTTTGAATCAAGGGTTTTGGAGGGTGATTTTGAGTTTTAGCGTTGTATTGAGTGTTCCGTGAGCTCGATCAAGTCCGTTTAATGATTTGGGACTTGTTGGTATTTTTGGACGGGGGCTCGGGTGGGCCTAGGTGCCTCCCGAACCCCGCGCGAGGCCAAAAACTAGCAAAAAACCCACTGCTGGTGCACAGCAGCTGGTGTGACCGCAAGTGCGGTTGCCCAGCCGCTGGTGCGGGACCGCCCCTGCGGTCCCAGCCTCGCAGGTGCGATCCCCAGCCCCTTGACCAAAGTCCCCAGGTGCGAGACCCAGGCCGCAGGCGCGAGACCGCAGGTGCGGTCCAGGCCATTGCAAGTGCGACCTTTCTGCAGGGGCGACCAAAATTCCGCAGGAGCGGGACCGCTGGTGTGGCTCCCAACCCCGCAGGTGCGAGCCCAGGGTCCCAGGCCTTTTTCCGCAATTGCGATCTTTTTCTAACACTAATTCTTAGTTAAATACACTATTAAATCATCTAAAAAACAAATTATAGAATTAGGTAGTAAACTTTAGGGTTTTTGAGGATTTAGTGATTTTCCATGTTAGGCCATAAATCCTTGAATAAATTACATAACTTCGATCCTTAGACTCCGGGTAATTGATTCCTTCATGAATTTTCGAAAATCTAAACGTGTGGGCCCAGGGTCGAACTTAGTATTCTTGGAAAAATAGTAGTAAATGCATAACTTGGCTTAGAAATTGATTTATTGGGTACTTATTGACGTTAATAAATCCATTATGTCTAGATATCCCCGATTCGGAGTTGGATTCGAGAGGAAAGGCTGTGATTGAGGCTTGACTTGCAATTTTTGGAGCCGAGGTAAGTGTTTGGCTTAACCTCAGCTTGAGGGATTAGGTATAGAGTCTTATTTGCTATGTGCAACTCATGTCCAACGTATAGGCGTGGTGACGAGTGCCTATGCGTTGCGGTCAAGTATGCCCGTGAGTCAATTGTGATGAAATTTGCTATGTTCCTAATATTCCCCGCACTATGAGTAAATTATGAATTAAAAGTGATACTTGATGTTGTTTCATGACGTGGAGAGTTATTGAGTTATTTGCTCCAGTTGAGGCTTACACTGTTGAAATTGTATTACTGATGCGAGGTTGGTTATAGCTGAGACCCTTGTCGGGCATTTGTGATGTTGTAAATGATGATTTCTCCTTGCCGGGACAATAGAATTGTATTGAATATTTCCATGCACTTGAGGCTTCGTGTTGTTGACTTTCATATTAATTTTGCCTTGTGTTTTTATTATTCGTCGCACCAGGGGACATGCCGTGTTGACCGAGTGTTATTATATATGCACGAGGGGACATTCCGTGCCGAGTGACTGTGAGATTATGCACGAGGGGACATGCCATGCCTTTCCTGTTCATTATATGTTTGAGAAGCTATATTTCTGCCTTGTCTTTACGTTTCATTTATTACCTTGTACTGCTGTGCTAGCATACTGTTACCCTATCTCCCCAGCATGTTCTCCCCGTATCTGTCTTACTTGCTTATTTCTGTTGCCATTTTTCCTGCTATTATATAAAATTGCACAGGTACATATGTTGTGTTGGTCCTAGCCTCGTCACTACTTCGCCGAGGTTAGGCTCGACACTTACTCAGTACATGGGGTCGGTTGTACTGATGCTACACCTGCACTTCTTTATGTTGTGCAGACTACGCAGCCAGACCCGGAGATCACTGAAGATCGAAGCATCTCATTCAGTCACACAGGAGACTCGAGGTAGACCCGCAGACGTTCGTGGGCCTTGACGTCACCTTCTACGTTTCCACTTTCAGCTCTGTCTTACCTTGTATTTCAAAGACAGTCTTATGTATTTATTTCAGACCTTTTGTTTGTAGTAATCTCTTAGATAGTCCGTGAGTATGTGACACCAGTTCTGGGATTGGTTGATGGGTTTACTTCGAAAGTGTGATATTGTATTTTTTTTTGTTAAATTTCATGTGGTGGGCCATCGAAGCTTTTGTTATCGTGTTCGTATATGTTGTTAATGAGTTTTATTCATTTCAAACGTTGGCTTGTCTAGAGGGTTCAACGTTAGACGCAGTCATGACCCGAAGGTGGGATTTTTGGGTCGTGACAGAAAGTTGTGATAGAAAAGTGACTGCCTGCAACTGTACATACTACAGTGCAGTAACAGTGCATCAGTCACTTCTCATTGGTTGAAAAGTGTACTAACTAGGTATGGGCATCATCATTGGGATGTCCTAGGGTTATAATATCTTGTTTGGAGACAAACAAGATACTCACTTGAGAATTTACTAAAAACATTCTCTCAAGCATTGAAGTGTGCTCTTGCATTGTAGACTCAAGTGTGTCAAGAACAAGAAGACAACTCCACTAAGACGGAACAGTTTAACCACGTGTTGTTAGGTGTCCTTAGTTGAGTTGTAATCTTGTATTTTGCTTTTCATTATATCCTACTTGATTTCTTAGAATCACGGTTCTAGGAAACTTCAGACCATAAACGTTGTGTGTTTATGTTGTGACTAGTGTAGTCATAAGTTGAAAGTCTTTGTAAGTAGTGAGTGACTAAGTGGCTTGTAATAGGTATTACAAGTTAGTGTGTTAAAGTCTTTGTAAGAGTGTCATTACAAAGTGGCTTGTAATAATTGTGATTACAAGTTAGTGAAGTTGAAATCCTACAAGTGTAGGTCGTGGTTTTTGTCCCCTTGAGTTGGGATTTTTCCACGTAAAAATCCCGTGTCTCTTTTACTTACTGTCCCTGTGTATTTCTCTGAGGGAACTGGTAGAGGACCAGGTCTCTCTATAGTTTGGTGGATGCATAGAAACTATCAGCTCCCTTCCTGTTTCGTTCTTTCTCTGCCATTTACAAAATTCATGATGATGAATTTAATGAAGGTACTGCAAATGTTCCTTAAAATTGACTTTCAAACTTCTCGTGCTTTATTTTATATCATTAAAACCCATATAAACATCTAATTTTTACATAAATAATCGTTTGTATTTCATAAGAATTGACTGAAATGATAAAATCACCAACTCAGTTTATGTCATATAAGGGAAGATTTGAGATTTTATTCACACTGAAGTTGTTTAATTCATGAAAATGAAAAACTGACTTTGATTTGGTATGTTTAATTGTGGTATGAGATTTAAAAATGGAGGAGGAAAATGGGGGACAAAGGAATTGCAATTTTAGTTTCATCTCTTTCATTCTTGGCCTTGGATTTGTTATAGAAATTGAATCTGCGTGAAGGTTAAGAAGCAATGGAAATCGCTTTTTTCCGGTGGTGTCAACGGTGGCGGAAGGCAAAAGAAGATGGAGATGTTAGAGGGTTTTTTAAATTGGGGGTGTAAGAGTAATTGTAAATATTTTCTCTTAAAAAATAATAGTGACACTTGTCTTGGTCTTATTGGTGCGTGACATTCCATTTTTTTTAAACTGGTAAAAGAAAAAGAGGTGTGTATTAGACACACGCTGAAAAGGTTGAGTGTGTACGATAATTTTCGTGCTCAGTAAGTGTATACCAGAGATTTGATGCATAATTCAGGGGGTAACTTATGTATTTTTCCTAATACCATTGATATCAAGTTTTCAATTTGATGTTTGTGTTTGACATCTACTGGAGGTTAACATGAGTATTATAGCATGAAATCTTTTTATGTTAATTGGAGCAACTTAATACGTTATAACTTATAGTTTAATTTTATGTAAATTATTAAAACAAATTAATTGTAAAATGTGATCCCCAATATTATTCTCTATCCATGACTAACTAGATATAATAATGATTAATTAATTACCAAAAAAATAACTAAACACCAAAAAATAATAATGTTAATAAAATTACAATGTTGGGCCCGTATACGGGCCTTTCCTCATCTAGCTATTATATAAAATATATTATTGGAGGTTGACCAAGGGTATAATGGTCATTTCAAATATATTAGTGCATTGTTTGCTTATACTAGGCTCAAAAGTTTGATTGTGGGTACTTAATAACAGGAAAAACCAAAACTAACGTGACCATAAGCTATTAAATTCTTTAGGTGGACCCCACTTTCCATTCAACATTCACTATCTTCATTAAGTGCATACTTGATTGTTATTATTATTTTTTCAATAAGTACTTTTAACTACAAAAATTATCTTTTTGATAATTTTATAATTCAAATGTTCACCCGATTAAAAATACTAAGGTCACATACATTTATATATGACAATTATATTATCTCTTTAAGAAATATTATTCTATTTATTAACTATTCTAGGTAAAGAAGATTTTATTAAAAAAAGAATTAGTGATAATGTATGTAGATTTACATTCAATGTTATTATATCATTATCAATTGATATCATTTTATACCAAGTTAGTATTAAATTGCAATTTCAATTGGAATACTTTATAAAATTCGAAAAAAATATATTTAAGAATACAATATAGTTTCAAGTCCCCTTTTTTATTATAGAATATTAAAAGTTTGTTCAAATTGTATAATAAATATCCCCTCTCTAAAATATGAGTTGAGAATATCTGAAGTAAAAATTAAGACAATTAATTTGTGAATTTCTTTTTCTTCCAAGACCAATTCTTCCCAAAAACTTTGGTGAGTGATCCTAACACACTTTATTTCAATTTCCCATCACATTTCATGAATTTTCAACCTAAAATCTAGGATTTCCTTGGTAGAAATTGAGAGTTTGGGTAGAATTAGGAATTTTTGGACAATTGGGATTTAGAACTCAGGTTGGATTTCAAAAGTAATTATATAATCAGGCTCGGGGGTAAATGGGTGAATGCGTTTTGGTCTGAACTTCGAGTGTTGACCAAGCGGGCCCGGGTCGAATTTTGACTTTTTGGGGAAAAGTTTGGAAAAATCAACATTTATGCATTGTAATTGATTCCTTTAGCAATATTTGATGTTATTGAGTTAATTGTGGCTAGATACGAGTGGTTTTGAGGTGGATACTAGAGGAAAAGCGGTAGTTGAGCGTTGAGTGGCCCGTGGAGTGAGGTAAGTGTTGTGTCAAACCTTAACTTGAGGGATTAGGAACCCTTGACTTAATTGCTGTATGAAAATCATGTGAGCGGCGTATATGTGAGGTGACGAGTACTTATGCGCCGCCAATTTATCTGTCTTGCATGTTTCTTTCCTGTTCTTCTTATATTGTTTCTTTTCCTGCCTTAACTGTTACATGCTTTACTTGCATTCCATGCCTAATTGCACTTGTTAGACATTATTTCTCCCTGTTGAAGGTGTTAGTTATCCCGTAGCTTTATTGTCTCATATTATTTGCTTAAGCTGTTTTATTGGTGCTTTTATGATATATCCTGGATTGGTCTCGCTGAGTAGTATTACTTGTGTAAGGTTTTATAGAGTACAAGCTTCACATTTGCTTTGTGTTGAAGCTTAAGTATTGTGAAGGGTATTATGTTAAATTGTGAAATTTTCGGTACTTACTAAGTAATCGGTACTGATATGGTCGGATCGGATTGCACGCCGCAATAGGTGGAATAAGGGTGGTATATTGAGGAGGAATAAGGGTGAACTGATATTATACTGTGGGATCGGGTTGCATGTCACAACAAGTGAAATAAGGATGAACTGTGATTGTGATTATTGTGATATGGTGGGATCGGGTTGCACGCCGCAACACGTTTATTTATATTCAGTTGTTTATGTTATTAAAAGGAAATAAGGGAGGAATATGATATGTACCGTGGGATTCGGTTGCGCGCCGCAACAAATCTATATGTTTGCACTTTTCTTTGACTGTGTTAGCTGTACGGTAGTCTTGAAATGTACTTAAGGATTGGTAATAGCTGAACACTGATGAATATGTTGGGTACTGTATTTATTTCTTGCAAGTTACTGCTTTACTTTATCATGTCTTCCTTTCTACTTTATTTATTTATCGTAGGTAGATTATATTGTGAGTGTCCCGTCGTAGCCTCGTCACTCCTTCGTCGAGGTTAGGATCGGAACTTACCAGTACATGGGTTCGATTGTACTGATACTGCACTCTACACTTCCTGTGCAGATCTTGGAGCAGGTTCGGGCTGATCGATAGGTTGGTGTGATGACCCAAGGGATTATTTTATGAATTTATACTCCGTTCTAGGCTTAATAGCCCAAAAAAGATTAATTTTAAATACCTCAATTTGCGTGCGCAGTTCGGGCGTGAAAACCGGAAAGCTTTTATGTGAAATATGAGAAATAATAATTTCTAGAGTTAAAATTTGACTATAGTTGACTTTGGTCAACACTTGGAGTAAACTGACCCAGATCTGTGTTCCGACAATCATGGGAGGTCCGCAGTAAAATATGGGACTTGGGCGTATGCCCGGAAATGAATTCTGAGGTCAGAAGCCTAAGAAATCAATTTTTGAAAGAAATTGTTTTCCTGAAATATTTATGAAATAAAGAAAAGAATTAATGTTTGAAACCAGTGGTATCGGGCCCGTATTTTTGTTCTGGAACCCGGTACAAATTTGTTATAGTATTTAAAGGTTTACTGTGAAATTTGATGAAAAACGGGTTTATTTGACGTGATTCGGACAACCGATTGAGAAATAATGAACTTTAAGTGTTCTTGAGAAAAATGATGAGTTTTGAGCTTTAATTCATAGCTTTACATGTTATTTTGATGATTTGATCGCACAAGCAAGTCCGTATGATATTTTTAGACTTGCGTGCATATTTGGTTTGGAGCCCCGAGGGCTCAGGTGAGTTTCAGATAGGCCACGGGATGTTTTGAACATATAAAATGCTGCTGTAAATGTCTGTTCTGGTGCAATGATCTTTTGTGCTATGTGATTGTACAACAACATACGCGATCGCATAGAGTGAATGCTGGGGGTCCACCGTTTGAGCTATGCGAACGCATGGCTACCCTATGCGAACACACAGTGTACCTGGGCCTGGGGGAAGAGGGTTGCGTTTGTGCTATACGAACGCACGGAATGCCCCGCGAACGCGATGGTCAGCTCCCCCGTACTCTATGCGAACGCGGCAGGCCCTATGCGAGTGCATAGAAGGCCTGCCCAACTATTTAAATACCCTTTTAAAAAAAAAATGGGCAGAACCCTTCTTCTTCTTCATATTGTCGAATCCCACAGCCCTAGGAACGAATTGCTTCACCAAATATCATCCCCAAGGTATTGGTAATCAATTCTAAACTTTACTCTTTGAATTACTCATTGTTTTTCATCACT
This sequence comes from Nicotiana undulata, assembly GCA_005239495.1. NCBI lineage: Eukaryota > Viridiplantae > Streptophyta > Magnoliopsida > Solanales > Solanaceae > Nicotiana > Nicotiana undulata. Next base: position 7,961 of record ML252143.1, read on the forward strand.
TTTAAATCAAAAACTAGGAATTTTCATGATAATAATTGAGAGTTTGGGTAGAATTAGGGAATTTTGTAAAATCGAATTTTTACCTCGAATTGAGGTCGAATTTCGAAACTAATTGTATATTCGGGTTCGTGGGTGAATGGGTAAACATAATTTGGTCAGAACCCCGAGTTTAGACCAAGCAGTCCCGGGGTCAGGTTTTCACCTTTTTTGAGGAAACTTAGGAGAAATTATGATTTTCAATAAAGTTAGTTCCTTTAACCTTAAATAATGATATTAAGTTAATTATGATTAGATTCGATTAAGTTAGAGCAAGATTCAAAAAGGAAAAGCTATAGTTGAACAGTGAGTGACCTGCGAAATTGAGGTAAGTGCTTGGTTTAACCTTGACTTGAGGGAATAAGAATCCTCAACTTAATTGCTATGTGAATTGCATGTGTGTTGTGTATAGGTGAGGTGACGAGTATCTATGCACCACCAAATTGTCTGTTAAACATGATCCCTTCCCCGTTTCCAATTTAATTGATTCGTGTCTTAATTGTTCTATGATTACTTGGCTTTGTTACTTTGTTGTTAAGTCTTGTGGTAATTATTTTGGAAGAGTATTAGTTATTTTTCTGGTTTCCTTGTGGTACATAAAGGTTGAGCAGTTTGACATTGTTTTATGAGATACATACTTATGTTCCTGTTGGTTTCATGGTTGAGATGTTGTTGATGAAATTTATGAGAAAATACATTTTCTTGTTTATAATTGTTGAGGCAAAAGTATTGTGAAAGGCTTGGCCTGAATTGTGAAAATTTATAAATAAACTGATATGATATGTTTTTTGGGATCGGGTTGCACGCCGCTGGAAAACCGCACCTGCGGTCACACCCGCAACAGCTGCACCAACAGTTGTTTTAGCTAGTTTTTGACCTCGTGTGGTGTCCGGGAGGCACTTGGGCCCACCCGAGCCCCCGTCCAAATATACCAACAAGTCTGTATTCATGATACAGACTCGCTCGAACTTCCGGAACATGGAAAACAACAACGAAACTCAAAATTCCACCCCGAAACCAAATTGAATCAAAACTAAGAACTTGAAATTCTAGAATTCACTTCAATGCGCCGAACCAACCTAAACTACTCGGAATGACTTCAAATTTTGCAGACAAGTCATAAATGACATGACAGAACTATTCCCGATCTCGGAATTTCATTCGGACCTCGCGAACATAAAATCAAATCAAGTCCGTTTCTTACCAAATTTCGCAGATAACTTATATAACACATATTGAACCTGTTCTGAGCGTCGAAATCATAATACGGGCCCGGAAGCACAGGTTTCACATCAAGGTTCATTTTCATAAGCCTTTAATATTTTTATAAAACAATTTTCTTTGAAAATTCATTTCTGGGACTTGGGTCCTCGGAATTCGATTCCGGGAATACGCCCAAGTCCCATATTTTCCTACGGACCTTCCGGGACCGTCGAATCACGGATCCGGGTCCGTTTACCAAAAATGTTGACCAAAGTCAACTTTATTCAATTAATTATCATAAATTTAACTCTTAATCAAGTTTTCACATAAAGGCTTCCCGGCTACGCGCCTGGGCTGCGCACGCACATCGAGGTGAGATTAATGGAGGCTTTCGGGGCCTCGTAACACTGTCAAAATTAGATGCACATAAGATGACCCCTTTTTGGGTCATCACAATCTCCCCCTCTAAAACAAACGTTCGTCCTCGAACGGACGTAGAGCCGTACCTGATGTACCGAATAGTTGTGGATACCTGCTCCGCATGTCCTCCTCGGACTCCTAAGTCGCCTCACCGACTGGTTGGCCCCTCCACTGGACCTTTACGGCAGAAATTCTCTTAGACCTCAACTGGCGGTCCTGCCTATCAATAATAGCAACTGGCTCCTCCTCGAAGCCCAACTTCTCATCTAACTGAATAGTGCTGAAATCAATCACGTGAGAGAAATCGGCATGATATCTCCGGAGCATGGATACATGAAATACCGGATGAACTCTCGATAAGGCGGGAGGTAAAGCGAGCTCATAAGCAACCTCCCCGACTCGCCTCAACACCTCGAAAGGGCCTATAAACCTGGGGCTCAGCTTGCCCCTCTTCCCGAATCTCATAACGCCCTTCATCGGCGAAATCTTCAACATAACCTTATCTCCCTCCATAAATGCTGCATCACGTGCCCGCTGATCCGCGTAACTCTTCTGTACGGACTGAGCTATACGAAGCCTTTCCTGAATAATCTTCACCTATTCTAAGTCATCTCTCACAAGATCTGTACCATATAGCTGGGCCTCGCCAGGCTCAAACCACCCAATCGGAGAACGACATCGCCGACCATATAAAGCCTCGAATGGAGCCATCTCGATGCTGGACTGATAACTGTTATTATATGCAAACTCTGCCAAAGGAAAGAACTGGTCCCATTGACCGCCAAAATCAATCGCACAGGCCCTGAGCTTATCCTCCAAAATCTAAACTTTACGCTCCGACTGACCATCAGTCTGAGGGTGAAATGCTGAGCTGAGATCTATCTGAGTGCCCATCTCACTTTGCAATGCTCTCCAGAAATGCGAGGTGAACTGAGGAACTCGATCTGATATAATGGACATCGGCACACCGTGCAACCGGACTATCTCCCGAACATAAATCTGGGCCATCCTTTCCATAGCATAAGTAGTAGCCACAGGGATGAAATGCGCCGCTTTGGTCAATCTATCCACAATGACCCAAACCGCGTCAACCTTCCGCAAAGTCTGAGGCAACCCAACCACAAAGTCCATGGTGATGCGTTCCACTCAGGAATGGGCATCTGCTGAAACAGGCCTCCTGGCCTCTGGTGCTCGTACTTGACCTGCTGACAATTGAGACACCTAGCCACAAACTGCACTATATCTTTGTTCATCCGCCTCCACCAGTAGTGCTGCTTCAAATCACGGTACATCTTTGTCGCACCCGGATGAACAGAATACCGAGAACTGTGGGCCTCTTCCAAAATCCTCTTCCTCAAGCCATCAATATTAGGAACACGTAAACGGACCTGGAGCCTCAAGACCCCATCCTCACCTAAAGTAACCTCCTTGGTCCTACCTTGGACCACTACATCCCGAAGCTCTACAAGGCATGGATCATCAAACTGTCGAGCCTTAATCTCCCCCAACAATGAAGACTGAGCAACTACATGAGCCAAAACTCGACGAGGCTCTGAAAGGTCCAATCTCACAAGGCGATTGGCCAAGGACTGAATGTCCAAGGCTAAAGGTCTCTCCTCAGCTGCAATGTAGGCCAAGCTACCCATACTCGCTGCCCTCCTGCTCAAAGCATCTGCTACTACATTCGCCTTGCCCGAGTGATATAAAATAGTGAGATCATAATCTTTTAACAACTCAAGCCACCTCCGCTGCCTCAAGTTAAGGTCCCTCTTCTTAAGCAAGTACTGTAGGCTGCGGTGGTCAGTATAGACCTCACAAGATACACCATATAGATAATGCCGCCATATCTTCAAAGCAGGAACAATCGCCGCCAACTCAAAATCGTGCACAGGGTAATTCTTTTCATGAACCTTCAGTTGTCGCGAAGCATAAGCGATAACCCTGCCATCCTGCATCAGCACACACCCCAACCCGACGCGTGAAGCGTCGCAATACACATTATATATCCCAGAACCGGAAGGCAATGACAGAACTGGTGCTGAGGTCAAATCTGACTTGAGCTTCTGAAAGATCGCCTCACACTCGCCGGACCACCAAAATGGGGCATTCTTCTGAGTTAATCTGGTCAGTGGGGCGGCAATAGAGGAGAACCCCTCCACGAATCGGCGATAATAGCCTGCTAGGCCCAAGAAACTCCTGATCTCTGTAGCTGAAGTAGGACGCGGCCAACTCTGAGCCGCCTTAATCTTCTGAGGATCAACCTTGATACCTTCTCCGGATACCACATGCCCCAAAAATGCCACTGAATCTAACCAGAAATCACACTTTGAGAACTTAGCATACAACTTTTGTTCCCGCAAGGTCTGGAGCACAACTCTCAAGTGCTGCTCATGCTCACCTAGGCTCCGGGAGTAAATCAAGATGTCATCAATGAAAACGATGACGAAGGATTCAATATACGGTCTGAATACCCTATTCATCAAGTCCATGAATGCTGCTGGGGCATTAGTCAAACCAAAGGACATCACCAGGAACTCATAATGGCCATATCTGGTACGAAATGCAGTCTTCGGAACATCTGAAGCCCGAATCCTCAGCTGATGATAACCCAATCTCAAGTCAACCTTAGAAAACACACGAGCACCCTGTAACTGATCAAACAAATCATCTATGTGCGGAAGAGGATACTTATTCTTGATGGTCACTTTATTTAGCTGGCGATAGTCAATGCACATCCGCATAGACCTATCCTTCTTCTTCACAAATAAGACAGGAGCACCCCACGACGACACACTCGGCCTGATGAACCCCTTGGCCAACAACTCCTCAAGCTGCTCCTTCAACTCATTTAGCTCCTTAGGAGTCATACGATAAGGGGGAATGGAAATAGGCTGAGTATCTGGAGCCAAATCAATACAGAAGTCAATATCTCGATCTGGAGGCATGCCTGGAAGATTTGAAGGAAACACATCCGAAAACTCTAGAACAACAGGTACTGAAATCAATGGTAGGAGACTCGGTGGTGGTGTCCCGCACATAAGCAAGGTAAGCCAAAAAACCCTTCTCGACCATATGCCGAGCCTTTATGAAGGAAATAACCCGGCTGGAGGCACTAATGGAAGAACCTCTCCATTCTATCTAGGCGACTCAGGCATGGCTAAAGTGACTATCTTGGCATGGAAATATAACACAGCATGATAAGGAGATAGCCAATCCATGCCTAGGATAACCTCAAAATCAATCATATCCAGCAATAAAAGATCGGCTCTGGTATCGAAACCGCAGAAATTGACCACACAAGACTGGTAGACTCGGTCTACCACCACAGAATCACCCACAGGAGTGGACACATATATAGCAGAACACAAGGACTCACAAGGGATATCCAGAAAATGAGAAAATAGCATGGAGACATATGAATACGTGGATCCTGGATCAAATAGTACCGAAGCCTCCCTACCACATACTGAGATAATACCTGTGATTACGGCGTCTGAGGCCACTACATCTGATCTGGCCGGAATGGCATAAAATCTGGCTGAGGCTCCTGAAGAATGAACTCCCCCAGAGTGAACAGGAACTAACTGACTTCCTCCTGACTGGCCTCCCCCTATAGGACGACCCCTGCCGACCTGTCCTCCACCTCGAGGCGGCCGGACTGCTGGTGCTGAACTTCTAGGCTGATAACTCTGCTGCACTGCCTTGCCCCGATAATTTGGACAAAACCTCCACGTATGACCCGGCTCCCCACACTCGAAACAACCTCCTGGTGCTACAGCCCGCTACCCGAAAGAGGAAGAACCCTGAATAGATAGAGGGCGGTGTGAACCCTCTAGTAAGGCACTGAAACAGGATCTAGAGGATCTCTGATGACTGGAATAACTGTTGGGTGCACCCTGGGTGGCTGGGGGATGATAGGAACGCTCTGGCGTAGCGCCGAACTTAGGCCTCACTGAAATACCCTTGGGAGGTAGTGGAGGTGCTGAATATGAGGGCCTACTGAACTGGCCGCCTCCAAACTGACCTCTACCCCTAGCTGGAGCACCCCTGAAGTCACCTGTGAACCTGACCCTCTTGTCCTGCTGATCTGGCTGACCCTGCTCCCTGCTCCTCATACGGTATCCCTCAATCTGTCGGTCTATCTCGAATACAATGTGGTATGGGGTACCCATCTCTACCTCTCTGGCCATAGAGGCGCTAATACCTGGATGCAAGCCTTCCACAAACCGCCGCACCCTCTCGGCATCAGTAGGAAATATCATAAGGGCATGGCGAGACAACTCGGAGAATCTATCCTCATAATCAGTCACTAACATCTGCCCCTGCTCTAGTTGCTCAAACTGACCCCGTAGCTCCTCCTTCTCCGAAAGTGGAATGTATCTGTCTAGAAATAGCTGAGCTAACTAATCCCAAGTGACAGGAGGGGAATCTGCTGGCCTGCCAAGAATATAGGACTGCCACCACCTGCGAGCTCTGCTCTCTAACTGAAATGTGGTGAAATCCACCCCGTGGGACTCCAAAATCCTCATGTTGTGCAGTCTGTCCCTACACCTATCAAAAAAATCTTGAGCATCCTCTCACCGCTCACTCCCGAAGACTGGAGGGCGGAGTCGGATCCACCTATCCAACATCTTCTGCTGGTCACCCTCTGCAACTGGCCTGGGCTCTGGGGCTGCTAGTACGGGCTGAACCCCTCCCATGGGCGGTGTGCCCGGGGTATGACGTGCTGCTGATTCCTGACCTATGGACTAAGCGGTAGGAGTGTGGAATCCCCCTCCCGCCTGAGAAGTAGCAGGGTCGGCTAGAAATAAACCAGCCTGAGACATAGTGTCCATAAATCTCAGCATACGGCCCATGACCTCCTGGAAGCCTGGCCCTGTCATGAAATCCACTGGCAGGTGCTACTGGAGGCACCTCATTCTGCCCCTCCATAATAAGGTCCTCTGGTGGTGCCACTGGCGTAGCTCTGGGACGCCCTCGTCCCCTTCCTCGAGCAGGTGCTCTGCCCCTGCCTCTACCCCGACCTTGGGCAGCCGGGGCAGCGGCCTCTCCAGGACCAGGAACATTGGATGCACGCATCCTCACCATCTGTGAGAGAAATAGAAGAATAAGTTTGAGTACATCATAGATTGCACGACACGATATGAATAAAGGGAAGTTTCCTAACACCCCATAGCCTCCCGAAGATAAGTACAGACGTCTCTTTACCGATCCGCAAGACTCTACTGGGCCTGCTCGTGACTCGTGAGTCTTTCGTGAACCTAGGGCTCTGATACCACGTTGTCATGTCCCAAATCTCGATTCAGGTCGCGATGGCGCCCAACGGCGAGGTTAGGCCAACCAATATAGAAACACTAAGTGTTACCATTCCCCGTTCCGCAAATTTCCTCTTTTAACCAATTTTTAAACAGATATAAACATGATAATGGCGGTGATGTGAAATAAAACTACAAGCACGGAAAATCAACCAATAGGCATGTCGCATAACATATGTACAACCAACAACCCAAAATATACACCACGTGTGTGCCAGGAACTAGTGTCACGAGTGCCACGGGCAACTACTAAATATACAATGACTACAATATATA
>ML252144.1:2468-37797 GCA_005239495.1 Nicotiana undulata
ATCCTGGGAAGACCATGGATTCATGATATGAAAGCAGTTCCATCTACTTTACATCAAGTAATAAAATTCCCTTCCAAATGGGGAATAAGGAAGATCAGGGGCGACCAACAAACCTCAAGAAATATTAACTCGATATCTATTAATGGTAAAAGAGATACGGAAAAAACAACAAATTGTCAAACAAAGGTTTATCAACCAACATGTACGGCACAAACTTCTGATCAGTTACGTACCAAACAAATAGATATTCTAATAGGTACGGAAGAAGATAATGAGCTAGAACATACGGACATAGACTCCAGGCCAGATGTCATTCATGAATTAGAAAGAGGAAGAATGTATCAAAACAACTGCTGAAGAACTCGAGGTTGTTCCCATTTCAGAACAAAATCCCGAAAGAAAACTTTACATTGGCGTGAAATTGTTAGAAAAACTAACTCCAGAACAAAAAGGTACGTTTATCAATTATTTAAAAACTAATGAAGATTGTTTGCGTGGTCCCATTCAGATATGGTAGGTATCCCACCAGAAGTGATGACTCACAAGTTAAATGAAGATCCATCGTTCGTACCTGTTAAACAAAAGAAACGAAANTACTGATTTAAATAAAGCATGTCCTAAAGATTCATTTCTCTTGCCACATACATATCAAATGATCGATGCAACCGCATGTCATGAATTATTAAGCTTTTTAGATGCATATTCTGGTTATAATCAAATCAAAATGTACCCATTGGATGAAGAAAAAACTTCCTTTATTGCTAACAGGGGGACTTATTGCTATAATGTTATGCCCTTTGGATTGAAAAATGCAGGTGCCACCTATCAAAGATGAATAGTAACAAAAATGTCCCAAGAGCATTTGGGTAAAACAATGGAAGTTTACATCGATGATATGCTTGTAAAATCCATACAAGCAGTAGATCATCTACAACATCTATCTATCACTTTCGATATTTTACGCAGGTACAACATGAAACTCAACCCAGAAAAATGTGCCTTTGGAGTACAATCTGGTAAGTTTTTGGGATTCATCGTATCTAATAGAGGAATAGAGGTAAATCCAGCACAAATAAAAGCTATAGAAGAAATACCTGAAATCTTGAAAAATAAAAAAGAAGTCCAAAGATTGACAGGAAGAATAGCAGCTCTAGGGAGATTTATTTCTAAATCATTAGAAAAAGGCTTTAAATTCTTTACAGCTCTTAAAAAACAAAATCGGTTCGAGTGGACTAAAGAATGTCAGCAGGCTTTAAAAGACTTGAAGGCCTACTTGTCAAAACCACCATTGCTATCAAAACCAAAAGAAGGAGAGAGATTATACATCTACCTGGCTGTCTCAGAAACTGCCGTAAGTGCAGTACTAGTAAGAGAAGAAAAAGGTAAACAATCTCCCATTTATTACGTAAGTAAAACTTTGTTAGATGCAGAGATTAGGTATCCGCATCTAGAAAAATTAGCTTTAGCATTAATAATGGCATCAAGAAAATTGCGTCCTTATTTTCAATGTCATCAAATTACTGTCGTAACTTCATATCCTTTAAGGAACATTTTACATAAACAAGAATTGTCAGGAAGATTAGCCAAATGGGCCATAGAATTAAGTGAGCATGATATAACATATTAACCAAGAACTACAATTAAGTCACAAATATTGGCCGACTTTATAGCTGACTTTAGCAGTAATATTACTCCTGAAGTAGAGAAGGAATTACAACTTTTTAATGGTGTAAACCCAGGTCAGTGGATCCTATTTATAGATGGCTCATCTAATATAAAAGGAGCACGATTAGGTATTGTCCTAATATCACCCACGGGTGAAAAGATAAGACAAGCAATCAAATGTTATCCAATAACTAACAATGAAGTAGAGTACGAGGCTGTTATTACAGGTTTAGAATTGGAACGAGAGTTGTCAATCGAACAAATCAAAATCAACAGTGATTATCAGCTGGTGGTAAATCAAATACAGGGGGCTTAAATCGCTCGAGAAACTCGAATGCAACAGTACTTAGAAAAGGCGCAAGAACTTGTGAGACAGTTCAAAATATGGGAAATAACACAGATACCTAGAGAAGAAAATGCTGAAGCAGATGCACTAGCCAACCTCGCAGCAGTTACGGACGTAACCAATAAAGACAACATTATCGTCATACATCTTTTCCATTCGACAGTAAATCACAGCAAGAATGAGGTATCTTTCAATAATCTAACTTGGGATTGGAGAAACGAAATTATTAACTTTTTGCAGAATGGTACCATACCTGAAGAAAAAAAGGTATCTCAAGCGCTCCACCGCAAAACAGCGAGATATTGTTTAATTCGCAGCACTTTATATCGCAAAATGTTTGGAGGACCCCTAGCTAAGTGCCTCGGACCCAATCAAACGGAGTACGTGATAAAATAAATTCATGAGGGCCATTGTGGAAATCATGCAGGTGCCAGATCTATGGTAAAAACCTTAATCAGAGCAGGATATTACTGGCCAAAAATGGAAGAAGACGCGGAAAATTTCATATTAAAATGTGATAAATGTCAACGATTCGCTAATAAAACGCACCAGCCAGCCGAACTGTTGCATTCTATTATGTCACCATGGCCCTTCATGAAATGGGGAATGGACATAGTAGGACCTCTTCCCCCAGCTAAAGGTCAGGTACGGTTTCTACTTGTACTTACTGATTATTTTACAAAATGGGTAGAAGCAGAAGCATTCAAACAGGTGCGAGAAAAAGAGGTTAAGAGTTTCTTATGGAGAAATATAATATGCCGGTTTGGAATTCCAAAGGAGATCGTGTGTGACAATGGACCACAATTTATAGGCTCTCAAATCACAGAATTCTTTGACAGCTAGAAAATCAAACGGATTACATAAACATCGTATCATCCCGTAGCTAATGGACAAGCAGAATCCACGAACAAAATCATCATCAATAATATAAAGAAACGGTTAGACAGAGCCAAAGGAAATTGGCCCGACGAATTACCAGCGGTACTATGGGCATACAGGACTACATCAAAAACAGTTACGGGAGAAAGTCCGTTCGCACTTGTCTATGGCTCTTAAGCATTAATACCTGTGGAAATCGGCGAACCAAGTCTTAGAGTAACGACAGCTAAGGAACAAACGAATGATGTCGGACTTCAAACTAATCTAGACCTACTCTAATCACGAAGAGATGCGACCTTAATACGGATGGCAACTCAAAACAAATCATAGAACGATACTACAACCGCAAAACTAACCTCAGGTATTCCAAAATTGGGGATTTTGTACTTAAAAAAGTCTTCCAGTCAACAAAGGAAGCAGGAGCTGGTAAACTAAATCCAAATTGGGAAGGCCCTTATAAGGTCCGAGGCATAGCAGGGAAAGGCGCGTACGAGTTGGAAGCCATGGACGGCAGGATTCTACCAACGAGCTGGAACGCCATCCACCTGAAGAAGTACTACTTCTAAGGAAAAGAAGTACCCCCGGTCAGGTATCGCATGATCGATTTTATCTTTGAATATTTAAAATTTACTAACTTTTTTAGATGATAGGCAAAAAGCTAACCCATCACCAGATGATGACCTTAGACTTGCAAAGACGCGAGGAAATAACACAATTCCCGGTCTAGGTTTACACTTTCTGATGGATATTTTAAAGGGTTAAGCAGTCATCATCTAAAAAGAGATATTTCCTTTTTTCAGGGAAAGGACCACAAGGAAGGATTAATCAAATGCTTCAGATCTCATTCTTCTATGCTCGAGCACTTGGGGGACTATATAATAAGGAAGGCCAAAAAGAAGCAAAGACTACCAAAAGTCAGAATGCTCAAGCCTAAAAAACCATTCTCCCAACAAGTCAAGAGACACGAGCAAAATAACTGAAAACTCCGGCACAAGAATTGCGAAAGCCTACTATGAAAACCCTCGAACCATGTTCGGGTTAGAAAATAAAATGATAGCTACGAAAAAGAAATGTACATCCCTTATACAAAAAACTGTTATATTTAAAAACAGTTAGGGACAGAAGATCATCATCATTGTACTTAGCCAAAACTGTTATAATCAAAACAGTTACGAAATCTTTGTACTCAAGTAGAAAACTGTTATTCAAAACAGTTACGGATGAAAGATCAAAACCCTTGTATATATTCTCAAAATTGTTGTCAAATAAAACAGTTACAAATTACAATACATTTCTCTCGTACTTACAACTGTTGCAAATAAAACAGTCAGGGGATAAACCCAGTACTTACAAAAACTGTTACTAATGAAAAACAATTACTTTCTTGTATTAACTCGAAAAAACTGTTATCTACTAAAAATAGTTATGAATTACAAGTGATTACCAAATTTGTTAAAACAAAATAGTTGCAACATGAGTTTTAGATGACAAACATAATACATGAAAAATGTTGTGAAAGTTCAAATAAAAACCTCTCACAAATACATTCTTAAACATGTGAAAAATCCCTACCACTCTATTGCATTATCAATGAAGTTGAGACGTCTTCTTCATTAAAACATTAAAAGGGCCCTAATTCATAAACAAAGCCTCTTATAAACAGAGGCTAAAAAGCTTATACTACACCCATCATAAAAGGGTTCAAAGTAAAGCACGCATCTTTATGCAAAGAGATCTAAGAGGTACGAACAAAAACCTCACAAAAGCAAAAGCAATAGACTTGAGTAAAAGAGTTAAGGCTTGAAATTCATAAAAGTCTCAAGAAGAAGCAGTCATTGATATAAAAGCGGCTAAATAAACTAAGTACTTAGTCGCATAATATGTACATTCTTTTAAATGCCCCTAAGTTGTCAGTTGGGGACTTTAGAAACTTCAAAATTACTCCCGATGGAGCTGGGAGCAATTACACCAATCCAATATAAAAAATAAAAAAAAACTCAGAAATGACTAGAGTTTTCATTCTTGAGGAGAAGGAGGAGAGATGATTTCTTCTTCCGGAGAGTTGTCTGCTGCTTCATCAACAGGTGAAAGGTTAAGACCTTGCTGAGTCTTATTTATGGCTTCTTTAGATTTTGCAATCTCAGCATCAAGATCGAAGCCTGCTTGACTCATCTCCATCAGTGTGTCATGACGAGCATTCATATATGCCCAACTCACTTCAACAGCTGTTGACTCTTCAAGCTCATTGTAATCTCTCGACCACACCTGAAGTTCAGTCTTCAAGCTGTCATTTTCAGCTTCAGCAGCTTCGAGGGCAACCTTCAAAGGTGCGACTGACTCTTCCAGATTCTGGGTCTTCGCCAAAGCTTCACGAAGGTCTTCTTGGACTTGAGAAAGATTACGCACAAGTTCTCCAGAGTATTCTTCTTTTTTTCCCAGCAAGTCCTTCAAATACCGGACCTTTTCCGTGGCTTTTGACAGTTGCTCAGCAAAAGAAGATTCAAGAACATCTTTATCCTTACTAGCTTGGCTGGAAGAAGCCTTCTCCACCGCTAACTCTCCTTTGACAACTTTCAGCTGCTCATTTAAGGTATCTCTCTCCTCTTCCAAAGTTTCCATCTCTATTTGAAGACTTTCATACTGCGCTTTAAAATCATCCAGCCCACGCAGCACTTGCAACTCTTTTTCATAACTAGAGATTCTTTTCATAAGCTCCAAACCAATAAGGTGCGTCTGCAAAAACAGTAAAACAATTAAAAATGTTAAAATGTTAATTGAAGCAACCTATGTGCAAAAGATAAAGTATGTACCTTCGAGGAATTATGCACCACCTCATTAGCCCAAGTGAGAGATGCGTGGCTGTCAAGTTTAGCTCTTTCCTCAGGGCCAATTAAGGGCTTGAGCCACATTTCCGGCTCACCAGTGCTAATTTTCTTAAAGAGGCTGCCACCAGCTGGAACGTCAATCAAGACCCTTCTCATCCCCCTGCTAGAAGACCCTTCTTCTATAATAGAAGGCATGGAAGCAGGGACTGAAGGGGCAGCAGAAGAGACAGAAGGGCCGGGAGCCAAAAGAGTCGCGGGCACTTAAGTAGAAACGGAAAGAAGAGAAGCTGAAGAAGTAATAGGAATTGAATAGAGACAACGACAGCAACTTGGGGAGCAGAGATATCAGCAAAACGCGGGTAAATGGTAGCTAGAGGAACATCATCAGGGTCCATTTCAAACCCTTCCTGAAATAAACGCTCAGCAGGATCTCGAGATGGAGATTAAGATCGATCTCGAGAAGAAGAAGACCTGGTGGCCAACACGGAGGAAAGAGGCGCAGGAGTAGACTCGTCGTCCAAAATTACCCGCCTTCTTCTCACCCGGTGCACTAAAGCACCCTCTTCTTCACCCTTATCTTCCCCTTCAGAGCGGGAATCCAGGGCTTTCCTTTTCGAAGCACTCGTCAAAATACTCTGAGCACGGGACAAAGACATCCTTGGAAGTGAGGAAGATACCCCACGGGTAGAAAACCCTATCAGAAAAAGGAAAAGAGTTAATAAAAAAAAACTCAGGCAAAGAAAAAAGTGAGAAAAACTCGACTTACCATGAGTCTTAACAATCCACTTGTACTTTGCCGAAAAGTACTTCCAAGATCTTTCCTCGGCAGGAGCAGCAGTCAACATTCTTTCTACCCAACCACGGATGTCGGAGACATTCTCGACAACACTCATAGTTGCTATGAATAAGAGGAAAATAGATACGGTGTTATAAATACCAATTAAATTTTATTACAAGTAAAATAGGTGCGAATCAAAGTACTTACGTGCACGATTCCACTTCTCAGGGAAGGGAATATTATTTTCACCCACTAAAGCAGCAGTGGGAACAGCCACGTACCTAAGGTACCAACCTTTGTCTTTATCATCACCAGGGGTTACTAGAACCCTCTTGCTCCGGGCAACTAAAGTAAAAACCCATTGGCGGAATAAAGCGGGAGAATATAAATGCAGCAGATGATGAAGTGTAAAAGGAACGGAAACCTTTGAATCCAGGACTCTCAAACAGGCAACAACACGCCATATTAAGGGACCAACTTGTCCTAAGCAAATATTAAAAAAGCGACAAAACTCTATGATCACAGGATCAACAGGAGGCTGAAATCCTAACGTGAAAGGATAAGTGAAAACGTAAGAAAAACCCGTTTTAAAGGATGTAATCCTTTGAGTACTACTTGGCACAAGGACAGGAACATTAGACTCCCAAAAACATTCCCTACGAACAACAAGAATATGACCAACAATAATGATAGTAGCGTATTTCTCGATACTATCCAAGGAATGAGCTTGTTCGGTAATGGGAGAATTTACTTCTGGAAAGGTTATCTCGGAAGGTTCATGAAATTCATCCCTACTCCTAGAAATAGAATGAGAAGATCTACCTCTCGGAGAAAACAACGCCCTAGCAGGAGAAGGAGAAGAAGAATCTCTAACGGAGGTACATCCTAGGCTCCTTAATCGGTCGCCTCTTCGACTCCTCGTCGGAGCAGAAGAAGAAGCCAGAGCCTCAACATCAATAACCCTTTCAGGTTGGCCTAAGGAAGACATATTTATAAAATCTAGGAAGAAATTCTTTCACAAAGAGAAGATTGAGCTGTAGAAGTTTTTTCATGTTAAGGAAGAAAGGAAGAAGATTATTTATACTTAATGGCAACCGTCAAAGCTTGTAAAAGGTAATGATGGAAAGTCATAATCAAAAGTGTCACTTCGGGACTGATGCAGCCGCAAAAAGCCTTAAAAGGCGCCGGATCGTTTCAGAATCAATCAGAAATGAACACGTGGAAAAAGCATTAAATGGAAGTACTATGCGATGCATGAGTCCATAAAAGAATACAAAGTGTCGAGGTAAAGCGGCGGCAAAATATTCCCGCCATAAATGAACATCCACTTACCAAGTATTATACGCTCAATATATGCCAAGTTGAGGGACTATCTGTATTGATAAAAAATATATAGCCTTACACGTGTACAGATTTTGGATGACTCACCAACCAGGTGGACCAATCAAAATATCACACGCGAACGCGAGATAAATAAATACGGTCGATACAAGGAATTAGCCACGGAAAGATCACCAAAGAAGAAAAGGCACGGTCACAACGAATCCAGACGCAATAACAAGCTGATTTTTGGGAAATAAAGGCTACTTTTTATTCTTTCGTTCTCAATTATCGATATCTATTCTCTATTTGGTTGATTTGATTATCAATAGTGTTTATACATTATGGTGCCCTTAAGTTGTCAGTTAGGGACTTTAAGAGTTCCAAATTTACCCCTGATGGGACTGGGTTAACCAGCAATTGGGACAAAGAAAAAAATAGAGGGAGGAATCAACTTCTCAAACTTCATTAGAAGGGGGTTGACTTATTCACTGGCAGAGGGAGAAGGAGCAGCTTGGGACGAGGAGACTTGAACAGTAGGAGTCTCACCTTCAGGTGAAGAGAGATTCTGACCTTGTTGAGCCTTCTCCATGGCTTCCTTGATTTTAGCAATTTCAGCATTAAGGTCGAAATCCTCTCGACTCATTTCAGTCAATGTGTCGAGGCGTGAATTCATGTACGCCCAACTAACATTGACAGCTTCCGCATCTTCAAGAGCTTCGTAATCCTTCTCCCATATCATAACTTCAGTTCTCATCCCGTCCCTCTCAGCCTCAACAACATCTTTGGCGGCCCTTAAAGGTGCAATAGATCTCTCCAGGAATCGAATTTTATCTAAGGAATTATGGAGATCTTCCTGGGTCTGGGTGAGTGACTGCACCAGCTCGCCTGAATACTCCTCCTTTTGGTCCAGTAAGTCCTTCAAGCTCCTAACTTCTTCTGAGGCACGAGACAACTGCTCAGAAAATGAGGACTCAAGGATACTCTTATCCTTGCCCGCTTGATTAGAAGAGGACTTCTCCAATGCCAACTCCGCTGCCATGACTCTCACCTGCTGCTCCAAGGTACATTTTTCTTCTTCCAAAGCCTCCATGTCGAGCCTTAAGCTTTCATATTGCCCCTTCCAGTTATTTGCTTCAGCATGCCACTCTTTCATTTCTTGCTCCGTGTTAGAAACCCTCCTCATAAGCTCCGTGCCTATAAGGTTGATCTATAAAAAGATAACCAGTTAGATACGGTAAATACATGTACAAGAATGAAATCCAAGAAAATGCACTCTACCTTTAAAGAAGTATGCACGACCTCGTTAGCCCATGTAAGGGAACTATGGATGTCTAGCTTGGACCTCTCTGTCGGGCCTATCAAGGGTTTCAGCCACACATCAGGCTGGCCAGACTTTTTAAAGAGAATCCCATTAGCTAGAACCTCTATCAGCACCTGCCTCATCTCCCTGCTGGAAGACCCTACTTCTCTAACAAAAGGCACGGAAACAGGCAGAGATGTAAGAGCCACGGACAAAGAAGGAGTCAAAAAAGCCACGGGAGCAACAACAACAGTAGGAGCATAAATAGCCACGGAAGCAGGAGGAATAACTAGAGCATTAGAAGGGAGTTCACTGAAAGAAGGAGGGAAAACGGCCAAGGGAACTTCATCACCTACGGGACCAAAGCCTTCATGAAACAAATGATCAACAGAATCATGCACGGGAGAGGGGGTAGCATCCTCGGAGGCAGAAAGTCCAACTTCAAGCATGGAAGGCGCAGCCACATGTGTAGACTCTTCGTCCAAGATCACCTTCCTTCTGCGCGACCTATCGACCAAAGTGCCCCCTCCTCCTCTTCTTCTTCTGAGGTCCTAGACCCACCAACCTTTCTCTTCGAAGAAGAAGAACCTGAAATAATTTCCTGGGCCTGAGCCAGGGACAATTTGGGAACGGATGCAGCAGACGCCCCACGAGCGGGAAACCCTGTCAAAAGAAAAAGGGTAAAACAACAAATAGACTCGAGCAAGGAAAGAAGTGGAAACAAAAGCTTCACTTACCGTGAGTTTTCACTTCCCAACCGTACTTCCCGGAGAAGTACTTCCAAGACCTTTCTTCCAACGGAGCAATCGACAAAAGCTTTTCTACCCAACCACGGATACCGGAGACATTCTTGACAGTACCCATGATTGCTGAAAAAAGAAGAAACTACTACAGTGTTAATAAAACATTTAAAGCAAAAAGCAAGGAATGTGAGCTAAAATGTACTCACGTGCACGATTCCACTTCTCGGGGAAGGGAAAATTTTCTTCACCTACTAAACCAGCAGTAGGCACAACAACGTACCGAAGGTACCAACCTCTATCCTTATCATCATCAGGGGTCACCAACACTCTTTTACTCCTGGTAGCCAGAGTAAAAATACCTTGATGAAATAACGTCGGGGAATAAAGGTGAATAAGATGATTAAATGTGAAAGGGACCGAAGCAAAGTAGCTAAACATCTGAGACATGCAAAAACTCTCCATACAATAGGACCGACTTGTCCCAAGAAAATATCAAAAAAATGACAGAACCTAATGATAACTGGATCAATGGGAGGTCTAAACCCTAAGGTAAAGGGTAGGTATAAACAAAATAATACCCCGTCTTGTAACATGTTATTCTTTGGTTGCCATTCGGAACGATGACAGGAAAATCGGACTCCCAAAAACAGTCCCTGCGAACAAGAGGAATTGAACCTTCGGTGATCAGGGTAGGTTACCTATCAGCACTATCAAGGGATGATGACTGATCTGTAAGGACCTGATTATCCCTAGCGAAGGTAAACTCAGCAGGAATGATTTCATCCACTCGGGCTTTGCGTAAAGGTTCGTGATGTTCTCTACCTCTAGATGAAGATCTGGAAGCCCTAACTCTTGGAGAAATTAAAGACCTAGCAGAAGGAGGAGAAGTAATCTGCGAAGAGTTAGAACCTCTTGAATGATTAGAAACTAAACTCCTCAATCTACCACCTCTCTGACTCCGCGTCGGAGCAGAAAAAGGGGTCAAATCATCAATGTTTATCAATCTCTTAGGTTGGTTCGAAGAAGACATATTTACAAAGACAAGGAAAAAGTTCTTCACAAACAAGGAATGAAAGTTTTTTGTGAAAGTAAAGAAAGGAAAAGGGGAATTTATACTCGAAGACAACCGTCAAAAATGGAAAAAAACAATGATGTGAAAGTCATAATTGAAGGTGTCACTTCGTGACTGATGCAGCCGCAAAAAGCCCTAAAAGGCGTCGAGTAATTGCAGAACCAACCCGGAGGTGACACGTGGATTAAGAATTAAATGGAAGTGACAAGCGACACTTATCTTTAAAGAAGGATACAATGTTTCGAAGTAAAGCGGTGGCAAAATATTCCCGCCATAAATGTGTATCCACTTATCAAATATTAATCGATAAATAAATGGTAAGTGGGGGGGACTATCTGTATTGGTAAAAAAGAGCTTCACACGTATGATAATTCTTGATGACTCAGCCAGTTAAGTGGACCAAGGGAAACTTGACAGTTGGACATGATTCTATAAGGAGGTGCAAGGCAAAGAGGCACGACACGAAATACCTACAGGGTAATCAGCTACGGGAAACTCAACCTGATTGAGACAAGGAAGAGACACGGTCAGAATGAATCCCGACAGAGCTACGGGCAGATTCAATGATCTTCCATCAATGATCCATACGTTACACAACCTTCACGCAATAGTTACGATTATTCTTTATAACGTTACATTAATGTAATAATTAGTCATTAATGAGTTATCATTGCAAGAGGTAGACGTTATACCGAAGAATTCCCTATATAAGGGAATAAAAGTTAACTTGTAAGGGACATCCGAACTACGAACATAATACACTTTACTTTTTTGTGCGTCTTATTATTATATATTTACTTACTCATTCGTAATTATCATTATTTCTTGATTATCAGAAACTCGTGTTCATCCAAAAAATAACTTTAGTCAAGGGATCTAATTCTTTGGTTAAACACATATACTTCAATACTATTTATTCCAAGGATAATGCAAAAAAAATAATTAATTCATTCTTGAAATCTGAAAAAGTCACCTATTTTGGACCAAAAAATAAAAGCAAAACATCAAATCGTAGACCAAAGGGAGTAATTTGCATTAGCTTGAATATTACTCTATAGATTTTCTGAAGAGAATTTACTAACTAAAATAAAATATTGATGTACAGTTTGGAGTCCCCCGAGAATATCATTAATTTCCACTATAATGAACCAAACTAGTGTAAGTTATCATCGTTTGAAAAATCACTATGTTTACCCTTAAAATTGGATAACAATGAAACTTATAACGTGATTTTAAGAATATGTGATTTCACTCAATACTAATTGATAAATACGAAGATAAATGACAAAATTGAATTATAAAATAAAGAAAACCAATATTAGCATGGAACACAACGCTCGAGTTTGGATACCCTCGAACTGGTTGATGCAAGAATAATTAAAATATAACAACCTGATGAACAAGAGTGTAAGCGAGAAGAGAGAATTTTATTTCTTTGATGTCTGTGAAAGATGTGTTACAAATGATTCGAATTCCCCTTTATATAGTAGATGAATTCCAGTTATGGTATAACTCTAATTACAGAAGAAAGTCCCATGATTAGCGAGTCCTCCGTTCGTGATTGGATCCATTCCGAGATTTCCACCATGATCTTCGACATGTCACGAGTATATCGCCTTTCCGTTATCATGCTATCTTCGATCTTACTCGAAGTCTATCCCATTTGCCTTCGATTTCTACTAGCCTCGATCTTGATAGATACGTCAATTCTGGACTCGGTATCTTATCCTCGTGATGTAGTCTGTTCCGTTACAAAGTCGTCCTTCGATACAACCTTCGGGTCTCGGTCAAATAACAAAATCGGGTGGGCCCGGTTTTAACCGTATACAGATAGTCCCCTCATTTTTTTGGAGTGTAATGACAAGAAATGAATCGAGTATTTGATTTTTTACCTCGACCTATTATGATGTCATCCCCGTGATGTAAGCGGCGAAAGTGACCGAAACGTCCCGTCGGTACAATTCCCCAAATCATCAATGCGCGTCAGTTGGTGGTAGACCATAAGGGCTTTTGAACCGTCGCCGTGAATCCCATAAATAGGCCTGGGTTTTCACCGTATACAGATAGTCCCCTCGTTTTTTGGAGTGTAATGACAAGAAACGAATTGAGTCTTCGATTTCTTACCTCTGACCTATTGTGATGTCATCCCCGTGATGTAACGGCGAAAGTGAATGAAATGTCTCGTTGGTACAGTTCCCCAAATCATCAATGCGCGTCAGTTGGTGGTCGGCCACTAGGGCCTTTGAACAGTCGTCGTGAATCCCATAAATAGGCCCTCTTCACATTGATTAAAATTTTACTTTCACTTCCCTCTAATCTCCAAAGATTTTACATCTCCTAAGTTCTTCCTTCCCATAGAATCTTTAGGTTTTGTTTTTAATCTTTTCTCAAACATCAAGTCTTATTACCTTATCCTTTCTTCAAACTCATACAACGATGGCAAAAATATCGAAAATGGTACCACAAAAAGAAGTTTCTCCATCTTCTCAATCGGCCAACGGGAAAACGCCGGTGGAACCCCGTCTTAAGGAGTATATTCCTCGGGGTGCACGTTAGACTCCGATTTCAAAACTGATAAGGCCTCATTGGTTACTGGTCGGAGTGAGCTAGTATCGAGGTATATATGCTCGATAACCGAGGGATATCTTGAGCAGGTAAAGAAAGACTGTGAATGGGGGGACAACGAGGTGGTGATTCCAACCCCGGAAGAGGACATCACTACTCATGTGAAAAGGTTTCTAAGTGTTTACACTTACCTTTTCACACTGCTCCTCCTCGACCTCGTCATTGTCGATTTTTGCCGTCAATATCAAATAACCCTAGGCCAAATCCATACTTTCTTTTGGCGTAGTGTTCTTCTGCTCTGATTCTTCGTGAGAAAAGTCGAGGGGCTCCCTTTCATCCTCGATCACCTCATCAGATCGTACAGCCTCCGTCTCTATCGAGGCGGGTTAATAAAACTCCAGTGTCGGGCTACCAAAATGATATTCTCGAGTATAGACGAGGACAAGGATCGAGTTTGGATGAGCCAGTTTGTTCGAGTGAGGACTTCCAATATTATTCCAACCGAGAAGATGTTATTTTCGGAGAAATGGAACATGAAACATAAGTATTACCTCACTGTTAGCTTCCATGCATTATTTCATTCCTCCATTTTTTCTCAGTAATGTCTTCTTCCATGATGTAGCGGTTGCTTGGATTCCCCGTACGATTCCTAACCTCGAGAGCTGGGTTTGGAATCTGGCCTCGACTTCCACGTACGCCGAGCGCTGCTGGCGCAATTTAGCAAAAGGCCGATGGGAGGCCAAGAATCATGGTAAGCCTTCTTTTTCATATATCTGATGATTTGATCAAGGCATCTTTCTTGCATTCATTTAATTTTCTCGTGTGTAGGCCTGGACAAAGATGCAGTCATGAGGCCCCCGTCTGGCGAGGAGGAGACTTCGGTCCCGATTTCGAAATCGGCGAATGATAATTAAAGGAAGAGGACCTCCTCCTCTGGAGTCCCAAAGCCTAAGAAAAACCCTGTTCGTAAGTCGAAGACGGACATTGTTGCCTTCCCTGCTGATGTACTTCAGCAGATAAGGGAGGAAGAAGAAGACGGCAGCTTAGTACTGGTAGACCTAGTGAAGAAAACCATCGAGGCCCCAAAGGCCTCAAACTTAGGGGGTCTTGGAGAAGGACTCGGGCAAAGTCCCTGAGTCGTCAAAGATCAAGGCTTCCCCCCACCGAAGTGAACAAACGGCATGCATATATGAGGGTACTGGTCCCGAAACCCCTCGAATTGAAAAGAACGCCCCGAGTGACTCACTTGGGGAAATATTAATCGGGGGCTTGCCTACTCTCCCTGCTTTTTCTCAAGAAGCAATTCGGGATGCCCAATATTTGAGGACCCCCGAGGTAGACGGAGCTCCTGGAGGAGAGGATCCCTTCCGAGATTTCTTTGTCGTGGATGAAGATGCTTCTGACCTGAGTGAAGCGGCCAGCCTCTTCGATGATGCTCCACGAGTCCTGAATCGGGTAAGTCTTAATTCCTTTGTTGATATCACATTCCCCCATCTTCTGTCTAACTTCCTTTCTTTTTCATACAGGACTTGGCACTCCATCCGGAGGCTTTTTCCAAGTCTTGAGATGAGCTGAGAAAATGTGAGGCTGACCTCCAAGGGATTTCGGAGGAAAGGAATTCTCTCAAACTTCTTTGCAGGCAAAACGATAAGGAGATCAAGGACCTCCAAGCCGAATTGGATAAGGCTCACAAGGATCAGAACGACCTGATCAGGCAGGTAATGATACTCTTAAAAGCCCATGGGCTTGATTTGGGAATGGAATCTAATATTTCAATATCATAGATGCAACAAAAGGCCGAGATCATTGAGCAGTTATGTGAAGAGGTTAATATGATGAATGCGGAGACCTTGGGGTGGAAAACAAATATGGATCATCTAGATGCAGAGAAAGACAATGCTCGAGCCCAATTTTCATTGGTCGAGAGTCAGCTTCAAGGCCTGAATGAGAAAAGCTCGGCTCAGGCGAAGAAAATAGAGGAGCTCGAGGCTCAATTGGTTTCCGAACTTGCAAAGGCCAAATCTAAATCTGAAAAGGCAAAGATCAAGGTAGACGAGATTGTGGCCGTCTACCGGGCCGATGCTGAAGCCACTCAAGTCCAAGCGAGAGAGGCTTCCGAGACTGCTCAAACTCGAGCACATTGGATTGCTGAACTCGCCAAATGCCAATCTCGGAGGGAAACCCTCGAGGAAATCCACACTCGAGGTTTCAATGTTACCGATGAGATAGTAAAGGCTAAGGAGCATGAAACTGAAGATGATGACGATGTTGATGTTGATGCTGCTGAGGGAACCGAGAGCTGGTCCGAGAACGGGGGGACCCCGATGGAGAAGCTGCCCCCGAGAGTAGTTAGGAGCCTTAGTGTTTTTTCTTTTCTTTTTTCTTTTGTGCAGAACCTTGATCGGTCCTTTGTAAATATCTTTATATATATATATATATATATAAGACATTTCCTTTCTTTTTGTGAAAATTCTGATTCGCTTACACCTTATGAAAAAATTGATTCACTTATGCCTTGTGAAAATTTTGATTCACTCATGCCTTCTAAAAAATTTGATTCGCTCATGCCTTGTGAAAATTTTGTTCGTAAATTCGAAGCTTAGGCGATTTGATCGAAGTCAGACTAATGTATATAGTCTTTGAAGTCGAGTGAGTACTTGCTCGAACTCGAGGTAGGATGAACCTTAGGTTTTAGTTGAGTGAGGATGATTTCTTGAACTAAAAAAAAACGGCCCTTAGGCTCTTGAATTGGGTCGATATGTCCTCAAAAGAATGGTTTTCCCCTTTTCGGCTTAAAAAGTTAATCATAAAAAATTTGCATGCCTTAGCATGAGATAAGTCTGTACTCATTAAGTTTTTCGAGGGTTGGTGTTATCAAAACCCTTCGCTTTGTTATGCCTTAGCACAAAATTGTTCGAAGGTTCGAATAATTCGATACCCCTTAGGGTTTTTCGAGGGCTAGCGTTGCTGAAACCCTTTTGTCATTTTACCGAGGGTAGCCTTTTTATCTAGTTTATAAAAGTATTTGAAGGCCTGTTTTCATTACGGAAATTGGACGTCTCCGAACTGTGTTAGTTTGGTCATAGCCTTGGGATATGCCTCTTGGGCTTATTTCCCGATTATACTTCAAACTTATTCGAAGTGTCAGTCCCTGAGTGGGGTGGCCTTGGCCTATAAAATCGAGGATTGCCTCTAAGGTCTTATGGTCTCGAGGTTTGATAATTCAATCATGTCGACTTTTGGGCGGCAACCCCCAAGTATGAGGTAAGTTGTTTGAACTTCGGTTGTGATCGATCCTTAAGCCAATTTCTACAATGGATCATAAGTATGAAATTGTGAAGTATAAATTTTTCTAAGGCATGGAACATCTGATAAAAAATACTTCTTTCAATAGATTATACATGCATACATGTTTTGCCATTAGGGATCGAGTAACCTACATGGACACGATTCATTTGACCGTTTGGCCCTTTAAAAAATTTACCTATCGTTACCCTGTTGAGATGTAGCATTTTCCTTGTAATCATCAGAGGGTGATTCCCCTCAGTATTAGAGGTTGATTGTAAAGAATCCTCGAATACTGTTGAATTTCTCTAAGTTAGCACGGCGAATATTTGCCTTGTTAAAAACCTCGCCGGAAAAACCTATTTGGGACAAAAACCGATCTAAGGGAAAAGGAGTGCAACACGTGCTTTCAGTCCTAAGGGCTTCGTGTTTGGAGAATCCTTCGAGGTCTTCGATCGAGTACCAACACATGGTTAGTATAAAATATAAAAGAAAATGGAGAAGGTCATACCTTAGCAATAATATTGTTTGAGGAGTGATATGTTCCAATTATTTGGTAATTGTTCGCCGTTCATCGAGCCAAGTTTGTAGGATCCCTTTTCGACGATGTCGAGAATCTGATACGGTCCTTCCCAATCTGGGCCAAGTTTTCCTTCGTTAGGATCTCGAGTATTGAGGATGACTTTTCTCAGAACTAGGTCCCCGGTTTTAAAGTGTCAAATATTGGCTCTTCGGTTGTAGTACCTTTCAATTCGCTACTTTTGTGCGGCCATACGAACGAGGGCAGCTTCCCGCTTTTCATCCAGAAATTTGAGGTTGCATATCGAAACCTGATGCTTGGTTCCCCGACTTCGACCGAGATCAAATCTTTTGCGTCGTAGACTAAAGAGAACAGTGTTGCCCTCGTACCGGATTTTGACGTTGTTCGATATGCCCAAAGGACTTCAGGTAGTATTTCTCTCCATTTTCCCTTAGCGTCGTTCAATCTTTTCTTCAGATTTTAGATGACGGTCTTGTTTGTCGATTTCGACTGACCATTCCCACTAGGATGATATATATCCAACAAGATCCTTTTTATTTTGTGGTCTTCGAGAAACTTTTTTACTTTACTGCCGATGAATTACTTTATATTGTCGCAGACAATCTCGGGAGGCATCCCGAGTTAGCATATAATGTGGTCCCATATAAAGTCTATGACTTCTTTTTCTCTGACTTTCTCGAAATCTTGTGCTTCAACCCACTTAGGGAAATAGTCAGTCATAAATAAAATATATTTAGCTTTACCTGGTGCCGATGGTAGTGGGCCGACGATATACATTCCCCATTTCATGAACGACCATAGGTATAAGACTGATTGGAGTTGTTCTCCGAGTTGGTGGATCATTGGCGCATATCTTTGGCACTTGTCGCACTTTCAAACGAATTCCTTAGTATCATTTTCCATATTAGTAGCCAAATAGTATCCTGCCCTGATGACTTTGTGAACCAATGATTCGGCATCAGAATGATTTTCACAAGTGCCCTCGTGAATTTCCCGTAGGACGTAATCGGTGTCTCCGGGACCCAAAAATATTGCCAACGGTCCATTGAACATCCTTCTATACAGTGTTCCATCTTCGGCTAATGTGAATCATGCGACCGTCGTACGTAGAGTCCTCGATTCCTTAGGATCCGATGGAAGCTTCCCGTTTTTAGGAACTCAATATATTTATTTCTCCAATCCCAGGTTAGGCTCATGGAGTTTATTTCAGCGTGGCCTTCTTCGATCACGGACTTTGAAAGTTGTACGACACTCCCCGAGCTAATTTCGTCGTCTTCGACTGATGACCAAATTTGCAAGGGCATCGGCCTCACTGTTTTGTTCTCTAGGTACATGCTATAGGGTCCATTCTTTAAACTGATGTAGTGTTACCTGTAGTTTGTCCAAGTACCTCTTTATTTGATCTTCTCGAACCTCGAAGGTTCTATTGACTTGGTTTACCATAAGTAGGGAGTCGCACTTGGCCTCGATGACCTCTGCTCCCAAACTTTTAGCTAGCTCGAGACCTGCAACCATGGACTCATACTCGGCCTCACTATTAGTCAACTTAGAAGTTTTGATAGATTGTCTAAATGTGTTGCCCGTGGGAGGATACAAAGCAATGCCTAGCCCAGACCCCTTCACGCTCGAAGCGCCGTCTCTGAAAAAGGTCCACACCCCCGAAGATGTACCCGTTTTTAATAATAGTTCCTTTTCGACCTCGGGTACAAGGGTTGGCGTGAAGTCGGCCATGAAGTCTGCTAAGATTTGAGACTTGATGTCCGTTTGGGGTTGATACTTGATATCATACCCACTGATTTTGACGGCCCATTTGGCCAATCGGCCCAAGAGTTCAGGCTTATGCAAAACATTGCGAAGAGGATAAGTGGTCACCACACAAATTGGGTGACATTAAAAATATGGTTTTAATTTCCTAGAGGTGCTTATTAGATCAAGCGCTAATTTTTCTAGGTGTAGGTACCGAGTCTCGGACTCACCTAAAGTTTGACTAACATAATAAACAGGAAATTGCATACCTTGCTCCTCTCGAAGTAGGACCCCACTTACCACGACTTTCGAGACTGCTAAGTATAAGTAGAGTTGATCATCCGCTTTCGGAGTATGAAGTGATGGTGGGATCGAGAGGTACCACTTTAACTCTTCCAATGCTTTTTGGCATTCCGAGGTCCAAGCAAAATTGTTTTTCTTTTTGAGCAGCGAGAAGAACTTGTGGCTTCGATCTAAAGACCTCAAGATGAACCGAGCCTAGGGCAGCTATTCACCCTGTTAATCTTTGTACAACCTTAACGATGTCCACGACTGTGATGTCTTCGATTGGTTGATCTCGATTCCCCGATTTGACACCATAAAGCCAAGGAACTTGCTCGAATTGACCCCAAGTGCAAATTTCTCCGGATTGATATTTATGTTGTATTTTCTTAATATGTTGAAGGTTTCCTGCAAATGTGTTAAATGGTTCTCTGCGCTCAAGGGCTTAACTAGCATATCGTCAATACATACCTCCATTGATTTACCTATTTGTTCTTTGAACATTCAATTTTTTTAGGTGTTGGTAAGTAGCACCAACATTTTTTAGTCCAAACGACATTACATTATAATAATAGGTGTCGTACTTAGTGATGAACAAGGTCTTTTCTTAATCCTCCGAGTTCTTTTGTTTTTGATTGTACCCGGAGTAGGCATCGAGAAAGCTAAGGATGTCGTGGCCGGCTGTGGCTTTCGATCATGCGATCGATGTTCAGCAGAGTTAAAACAATATGTAGGACATGCCAGGTTTAAATCCTTATAATCTATGCACATTCTAAGTTTGTTCTCCTTTTTAGGGACTACGACTACATTTGCTAACCATTCGGGATATTTTACTTCCCGGATGGACCCTATTTTGAGAAGTTTGGTTACCTCGTCCTTGATGAATGCATGTTTTACCTCGGACTACAGCCTTCTATTTTGTTTTACCGGGCGGAACTTCGAATCCAAGCTTAATCGATGTATGGTGACCTCTGGTGGGATCCCTGTCAAATCTAAGTGGGACCAAGAAAAACAATCCATATTATCGATAAGAAATTTAATGGGTTTTTCCCTGAGCTCGGGGTTTAAGCCCGTGCCCAGGTATACCTTTCGTTCAGGTAGATACTCGATCAATATGACTTGTTCCAGCTCTTCGACTGTCGATTTGGTAGTGTCGGAATCCTCGGATTATGAAGCATCGAGGGATCCAGTAGTCATCGTCCTCGTCCGTTCCTTGCTTATCGGACTGAGTCGAGGCTGGTACCTATGGTTTCTATTTAACCTCCTTTTTTCCATCTGACTCTGATTCCTTTGTTAATGAAAGCGCTGATATAGGTATCACTTCATCGACCGTGAACATTTCTTTGGCAGCATGTTGTTCCCCATATACTATTTTTGCTCCATCCGGCGTCGGGAATTTCAGCATTTGGTGAAGGGTTGAAGGGACTGCCCTTATATTATGAATCCAGGGTCTTCCGAGCAGGGCGTTGTATCTCATATCGCCTCGATCAAATGGAACTTGGTTTCCTGAATAGTCCCAGCTACGTTCCATGTTGAAACCATTGAGAACCCGAGTTAGGGGTACGAGCTGGTCTTGTAGGCCGAATTGCTCCACGACCCTTGATCGAATAATATTGGTCGACCTCCTTGGATCAATTGAAACACTTTTAACCTAAATTTTATTCATAAGGATAGAGATTACCAAAGCATCATTATGGGGTTGTGAGATTCCTTCTGCCTCCTCATCACTGAATGATAAAGTGCCTTCTGGCACATAGTCCCGAGTTCGTTTTCCCTGGTGATTGATACTTTAGTGCATTTGAACACAAGCCCTTGTGGAATATCGACCCCACCAATGATCATGTGAATCACGTGTTGTTGTTCTTCCTGCTCATATTTACTGTTTGCTTCCATGTCTCTGAAATGGTTTTTAGCTTAGTCGTTCAGGAATTCTCGAAGGTTTCCCTCGTTGAATAGACGAGCCACTTCCTCTCTTACCTTTCTACAATCTTCGATTCTATGACCATGGGTGCCATGGTATTTGAATATCTGGTTGGGATTTCTTTGAGATGGATCGGTCTGTAGGGGTCTAGGCTATCTAGCCTCATTGATTCTTCCAATGGCTGACATGATGCCTGATGCGTCGATGCTGAAGTTATATTTTGATAATCGTGGTGCTTCTGTGGGATCAACATGTTTATCTAATCCACTTTTTCTCATGAGCCCTCGAGAGCTCTGTCCTCGATCAATCCTTCGATCATTTCGAATGGGATTATGTCGTGGACGTTATTCCTACGATATGTGTTGTATGGTTGATATCGATTTCTGTTCGGTCGGGGTTCTGTGTCAATGTCCCTTTGAACTCTGCCAACGAGCCTGTTTGGATAGGCAGAACCGGAAGGGGTCCCTTGTTGATCATCCTCGACCTTGATCTTTGATTGATACCGATTATGCACATCGGCCCAATCATCCGTGACCGGGGGTGGCTCCATGCATTCCATCTGGAACCGAGATGCAAATTCCCTTAACATTTCGTTGTCCTTCTATCTTACTTTAAAGAGGTCCGACTTCGTAGTCGCAACCTTTATTGCTCCGGTGTGTGCCTTCACGAACGAATCCGCAATCATGGCGAATGAATCAATGGGATTAGGTGGAAGATTGTGATATCATATCATTGCTCCTTTCGACAGAGTTTCTCCAAATTTCTTCAGTAGAATATATTCGATCTCATCGTCTTCTAAATCATTCCCCTTTATTGCACACGTATAAGAGGTGACATGCTCATTAGGATCGGTGGTTCCATTGTACTTCTGGATTTACGGCATGCGAAATTTCATCGGAATGGGCTTCGGAGCCGCACTTCAAGGGAACAACTTCTGCACAAACTTCTTCGAGTCCATACCTTTCAGAATCGGTGGTTCCCCCGGTATTTGGTCAACCCGGGAGTTGTATGTTTCCACATTTTTTGTCGTTTGCCTCGATTTTCTTTTCTCCTGATTCAATTCTCTTAGTGAGTTCCTCGAGCATTTTCATAATGGCGGGGTCAGCCCCCGATTTGTTGGCGTTCGATCTATCCAGCATAGGTTCGGCCCTGTGAACAACATTTGGTAGAGGCTCAGATTCGACCCCACTTAGTGCGCGATGCTGATTTTGTAGTTGTGCTATAGCTGTCGCACCCCCTTTTTCTCACGAAATCGGGTTTTGACATTTTTGGGATAACTGCTTTTGAGAGGGTAGGGAATTTGAATTGGGAGATCGCCACCTAACAGATTAAGGTGCGTTAGGGAACCTATAGCAGATAACTCATATAACCAGTTTATATCACCAGAGGTGTGTAACGACCCGATCGGTCGTTTTGAGCTCTAGTGCATCGTTCAGTAGTTTGAGGCCATGAGCAGCTTCATTTCAGGTATTAGGACTTGTAGGTGTGATCGTAGTTGAATTTCGGGAAGTTCAGAGTTAAATTGGAAAGAAAATTCTCATTTCAGAAGCCTTAAGTTGGAAGAATTGACTAGGATTTGAATTTTGAGTAGACGACCTCCGAATCAGGATTTGAAGGTTCCAGCAGGTTCGTATGATGATTTCAGACTTGAGCGTGTGTTCGGAACGGGTTTTGGATGACCCCGAGAGCGTTTCGGCGGCCAATAGTGAAATAAGAGTTTCTTTAAGTTCAAATTTTGGTTGGAACGTGTTTTTGTGTTATCAAGGTGCGAACAAAATTTCGAGAGTGGGAATAGTTCTGTTATGTCATTTATGACTTGCTTGCAAAATTTGGTGTCATTCCGAGTAGTATAGGTCGGTTCAGCGCATTGTTAACGAATTCAAGAACTTAAAGTTCTTAAGTTTGATTCTAGGGGTTTTGAGGTGTGATTTTGAGTTTTAGCGTTGTTTTGAGTGTTCCGAAGGCTCGAGCAAGTCCGTAGGATGATTTGGGACTTGTTGGTACATTTGGTTTGAAGTCCGAGGGCTCGGGTGAGTTCCGGGTAGGTCCCGGGATGTCTTTAGGCATAAAATATAACTGTTGAAGGTCAGAGAAGTCAAATCTCTGAACCCACCACCGAGGTTCGTGGTCCTTTTTGTGCTGACCGCAGTAGGGACCTTCGCGGCCGCGGTCGTTTTTGTGCGGTCCGCGGTGGAGGAGCTGGACCACTGGTTTGACTTCGGAGGCCTATATCATTTGATCTACAAGGAATGTTGAGATGATTCAAAAACGAGAGTTGTAGCCCTTCGTGTCTAGTTTCCAGAAAGATAAAGAATTCTCTATTTGGACATCCCTAGAGAAAGTTATGGCCAACATACTAAAGCATGTCACTACAGTTATTTTTCTTTGTTTTCTTCACTTTTTCTTGTTTTTGCCAGCGAGGTCCGCGGTCGTTTTTGTGCGGTCCGCGGTGGGGGACTAAGAGGGGTATAAATAAGTGGGATTTTTAGTTATTTTTTATTTTTCAAAAACCTAAAAACATAAGAGGGAATTTTGGGTAAAACCTAAGAACATTGAAATTTGGGGATTTAGACCTCAAATTGAGGTCGGATTCCAAAACCATTTATATATCCTGGATCGGGAGCGAATGGGTAATCGGGTTTTGCTCCAAATTTTGGGTTTGGACCGAGCGGGCCTGGGGTCGATTTTTGACTTTTTGGGGAAAACTCACTTCCATGCATTAGAATTGATTCATTTAGCATTTTTTGATATAATTAAGTAACTTGTGGCTAGTTTCGAGTCCTTGGGAGACGAGTTTGGAGTTCCAGGTGCGTTCTTGACCCGGAGAGTAGGATCGACACGAGGTAAGTCTTCTTTCTAAATTTATGAGGGGGAATTGTTCCCATAGGTGAACTAATTAATTATGTGCTATTCTTTGCGGGGGCTACGTACGCGCGAGGTGACGGGAGTCCGTGCGTAGCTACTAATATGCTATGTCCGGGTAGTCTAAGACCTACTTGTTGTACTTGTGACCTTGTCAATAAAATATCATGTGATGCTTTCAATTAGTAACTAAATCTCTGAGAAGGATAGAGTTTACTTTTCTTAATCACCTAGAAGGAGAATTGATTCTTCCTAGGATAATTGTGTTTCAGATAAATCTATAGAGTTTGGAACCCTGTCGAAATTGGCAAGTAAATCTCCAGAAAGGTTTTAAATACTATTCTCATGTTTATTAAAAGGAGAATTTTATCACTTCATTGAACAACTAATTTTCCTGATAAAAATGTGGGTTATTGGTGTGAATATGTGTAACTTTGGGTGCCTGAGTCGCATGTATAATTCGCGAGCAGGTACGGGGACCCGAGTAACAGGTATGATTCGCGAGCGGGGTAGCCCTAGTATTATGTTAACCGTGTTTCATGTCCGATTCGCGAGCGGGGCAGATAGATGCATCTATGGTTCGGGTCGTTCGACCCTCGGCAGTGCACATTTTATTATTGATTGGTCCGCGTCATTCGACCCTCGGCATTTTCTTGTGCATGATAATTGCTGTGTATTTCCTGTAATTATTACTGTTTATTGGCCTAAGAAGTTTTAAATTTCCAACTGAAATGACGGAGGTTTAATGTATTAAATGCGAAAGAAGATGATATTTTTTATCCCTGATTACTATTAAATTGCCTATGATACTCATGCTTAGCATCTCACTGGATTATACTAAACTGACTTATAGCAAGTGTCAAATTCACCTCTCGTCACTACCTCTCTAAGGTTAGGCGGGATACTACTGAGTACACGTTGTTTTCGTACTCATACTACACTTGCTGTGCATTTTTATTGCACAGGTACTTTCACCGCGATGTGGCCAGCATTGTAGACTTCGGTGAGCTGCATTATCCGGAGGCGACCCGCAGCCGGCAGAGTCTTCCTCTTTGTATTGTATTTTCATTTTTAAATTCCTTGTCCCATGGTATTTCAGACAAGCTTTGTTGTGTTTGTAAAATTCTTAGAAATTTCTCATGTACTTGTGTCAATGGGTTCTGGGATGTGTTTGGGATTTTATTAAATAAATTGAATGGTTTACCTGTCGTGTTTATTTAATAAATTTTTATTCGCTCATTGGGTTGTAAGTGAAAGGTAACGATTTCGAAAATGTTAAAACAAGAATTTATTTCAACAAATTGATGGTTGGCTTGCCTGACGGTGGTGTCCGGCGCCATCACGACCTTAATAAATTTTGGGTCGTGACATGGGATAAGGGCTCAAATTACCTTGAGGGGAAGGAGTTAGGCACCCCTCGAGGTCCACAACGGTGGGTCCCCGCCGAACTTGAATTAAGCGAATTAATCTAAAGGGAAGAAAGCAGTTTGGACAAATAAAATACTCAATTTATTCTAAAACAGGAAGGGGGGGGGGGGGGGCCCAAGTTTTTTNTTAGCCTATAGGATCACCCCGTTCAATACTTTGTATCTCCCTCAAGTCGGGGTGCTACTCATAGTATTTAGCGCACAGACTATCATCTCGTTCTACCCAATTACTATCTTTAAGTTATTACTGTGATGACCCAAGGGGTCATTTTATAAAATTAGACTTTGTTCCATACTAAATAATCATAAAAAGACTAAAATCAAATACCTCGATTTGCGTGCGCAGTCCGTGCGTGAAACCGGAAAGCTTTTATGTGAAAATATGAGAAACAGTGATTTTTAGAATTTAAATTTCACAAAAGTTGACTTTGGTCAACATTTTGAGTAAACGGACCCGGATCCATATTTCGACGATCCCGGGAGGTCCACCGTAAAATATGGGACTCGGGCGTGTGCCCGGAAATGAATTCCAAGGTCCCAAGCCTTAGAAATTAATTTTTGAAAGAAATTATTTTGCTGAAATGTTTATGAATTAAAGAAAATAAATAATGCTAAAAATTATTGGTATCGGGTTCGTATTTTGGTTCCGGGGCCGGTTACATCTTTGTTATGATATTTAAAGGTTAACTGTGAATTTTGGTGAAAAACGGAGTTCGTTTGATGTGATTCGGACATCCGGTTGAGAAATTATGAACTTTAAGAGTTTTTGTTGAAAACGATGAGTTTTGAGGTTTAATTCATATATTTACATGTTATTTGCGTGATTTTATCGCACGAGCAAGTCTGTATGATGTTTTTAGACTTGCGTGCATGTTTTGATTAGAGCCCTGAGGGCTCGGGTGAGTTTCGGATAGGCCACAGAATGTTTTTAATCTTAAAACCTCTGATGGTTTTTGCTGTATCTGGTGTGTAACTTTTTGTCCATTGCGTTCGCACCCCGATGAATGCGAACGCATAGTGTAAGCACAGTGGGGGTCCCTTTTTGTACTGTGCGAACGCAGCCTCAAGGGTGCGATCGCGAAGGCTACTGTTGTCTAAGCTATGCAAACGCGTCTCCCTGTATGCGAACGCATAAGGCAATTGGGCCTGGGGGAGGGGGAGTCCAACTCCTCTATGCGAACGCACTGTCCATCATGCGAACGCGGTGGCCCACAATCTTAAGCTCCACGAACGCATCACCTCACCTGCGAACGCGTAGGCCATTTGACTTGGGCCCTACGCGAACGCGATCTGTTGAGTGCAAACGCACAGATCAGGTGGCCCAGCAGTATAAATATCATTTAAAAACCGGGAAGAACCCTTTCTTCTACAATTTTTCGAGGTTCCAGCCCTAAAAATGATTTTTCTTTAACAATCTTCATCCCCAATTCATAGGTAATCAATTCCAAACCTTGTTCTTTCAATTCCTTACTATTTTGTATCATTTTTAAAGCAAAAACAAAGAATTTTCATGGTAACAATTGAGGGTTTGGGTAGATTTAGGGAGTTTTGTAAAAATCGAATTTTTATATCAAATTAAGGTCGGATTTCAAAACTAATAGCATATTTGGGTTCGTGGGTGAATGGAAAAACGTAATTTGGTCCGAACCCCGAATTTAGACCAAGCAGGCCCGGGGTCAGGTTTTCACCTTTTTTGAGAAAAGCTTAGGAAAAATTATATTTTCAATAAAGTTAGTTCCTTTAGCATTAGTTAATGATATTAAGTTAATTTTGATTAGATTCGAGCAATTTAGAGGTGAATTCAAAGGGAAAAGCAATAATTGAGCAGTGAGTGGACTGCGGAATTGAGGTAAGTGTTTGGTCTAACTTTGGCTTGAGGGAATAGGACTCCCCACTTGTTTGTTATGTGAATTGCATGGGCGTGGTGTATAGGTGTGGTGACGAGTATCTATGCACCACCCAAATTGTTTGTTAAACATGATCCCCTTTCCCGTTCCCCACTTATTTGATTATTTTCTTAACTGTTACATGTTCATTATTGTTTCTATGACTATTTGGACTTGTTGAATTGTTGTTAGTTATTGTTGTGACTAATTGGAAAGAGTATTGGTTGTTTGAGCTAGTTTTCTCGTGATATAAATATGGCTGAGAGGTTGGTATTGTTTTTATGGAATAAATATATATCTATTTATGTTCTTGTTGGTTTCATGGTTGATAGGTTATTGATGAAGTCATGATAAAAATGCAGTTTATTATTTATAATTGTTGAAATGAAAGTATTGTCAAAGGCTTGGCCTGATTTGTGAAATTTTGAATAAATTGATATGATATGTCTGGTGGTAGCGGGTTGCACGCTGCAACAAGGAGTGATAAGGAAGGACAGGTGGGATCGGGTTGCACGCCGCAACATGAGTCATAAGGGAGATATTTCAGGGAGGAGCAATAAGGGAGGACAGGTGGGAGCGGGTTGCACGCCGCAACAAGGAGCGATAAGGGAGGATATTTACATTTATATTTTACTGATTTGTTTTTCAAGAAAAAGAGAATCAAAGTTTTGAAAAGCTAAAATGTCTATTTTACTACTCTTTAAATATTTTAGTACTATTTTTATTTAAAGTTAAAGTTTGGAACTCTGAAAAGATATTTGAGAATCGGTTATAGCTGAGTTATTTTATTTTATTTGGTTACAACACTTATTTATCTATTTGTTTAGATTTCTTATTGCTTATTATTTATTGTTATTATCGATCATATTTTTGAAGCCCGACTTAGCCTCGTCACTACTTCGTCGAGGTTAGGCTCGGCACTTACTCAGTACATGGGGTCAGTTGTACTGATACTACACTATGTGCTCTTTTGCACAGATCCAGATATTTATCAGCAGTAGAGGATTTCAGGACGACCACCCGATTCATTTGGAGACACGAGGTACATCTGTCGGCGTTCGCAGATATCCGAGAGTCTTCTCCTATATCTACATACACTGTTTTATTTTATTCAGAACAGTTACAATATTTCTTTCAGCCATTATTTGTAGCATTCTTTAGTAGTTCGTGGATTGTGACATCAGACCCTGGGGTAGTCTTAGAGTTGTTATTATAATTAGTTCATGGTTCGTTTCATTTAATTGGTCATTTTTGTATTATTTTATTTTATGGTTGTTGGGAATTAATTTAATTATGTTCATTTAAATTAAATTATTTATGCTGAAGTAATTAATGATTGGGAATTTGGGTCGTGACAAGTTGGTATCAGAGCACTAGGTTTACTTAGGTCTCACAATCCACGAACAAGCTTAGTAAAGTCTGAAGGATCGGTACGAAGACGTCTGTACTTATCTCTCAGAGGCTATTGAGTTAGGAAACAACTCCATTTTTATTTCTATTCTATCGTGCGAATTCTTGTACCTCAAATATTGATTTGGATTCTTCTATTCTCTCGCAGATGGCGAGGACACGTGCTTCATCTTTCGCCTACCAGAATTCCGGACCTGCAGCAGTAGCAACTCCTACTAGGGACAGAGGTCGAGGCAGAGGCAGGACTCATCCCATTGCTCAAGCAACAGCCACAGCTGCGGAACCCTAGATTGAGATTAATGAGGGGGTTCCGACTCAGACTGTCCCAGCGGGACCAACTCAGGTTCCCGAGGGGTTTATTGCTACCAAGTTCTTCAGGATGCTTTGGTCCGTTTAGTGGAGGAGGGGTCCCGACTCCTACTACCCACACTCCAGTTCAGACTACTCCCCAGGTTCAGACTCCAGTGGCCAATCCCATTAGGGTAATTCAGCCAGTTGCAGTAGTGCCGCTCGCTAATGGGGCAGCGATGTCATCGGATGCTTTGTGGAGACTTGACAGGTTCATTAAGCTATTTCCTGTCCATTTCAGTGGTGCTACTTCAGAGGACCCTCAGGAATATCTGGACAGTTGTCATGAGGTGTTGTGTAATATGGGTATTTTGGAGACCAATGGGGTCCATTTTGCAGCTTTTCAGATGACTGGTTCCGCCAAGAAATGGTGGAGAGATTATTTGTTGACTAGGCCAGTGGGATCACCAGCTCTGACTTGGGATCAGTTTTCTTATCTCTTTTTGGAGAAGTTCTTACATGTCACTACTCGAGAGGATAAGCGTCGTCAGTTTGAGAGACTCCATCAGGGTAACATGACGGTGACTCAGTATGAGACTCGTTTTGTGGATCTGGCTAGACATGCTATGCTTATATCGCCCACCGAGAGGGAAAGGGTCAGACGGTTTATTGATGGCCTTGCTCAGCCCATCGGTTGCAGATGGACAAGGAGACAGGGTCCGAGATTTCTCTTCAGGATGCAGCTAATATATCTAGGAGGGTTGAGTCAGTTCAGCACTACAGGTTACACATGGTACTTCAGGGGGTCGTGGTTCTTATGCACCTCCTTCTGCTCACCCAACCTACAGTGCTCCTTCAGCTCCTATTAGAGAACCCCCTTTGCAGAGTTATTATTGTGGTCAGCCGGTTCGTCAGGGTCGTTCCTCATATCAAGAGGGATGTTTTGAGTGTGGTGAATATGGGCATGTTCGGAGAGCTTGTCCGAGATTTCTGAGTAGTCAACATCAGTACCAGGGTTCTCGTGCCATAATTCCGACACCAGCTGCAGTACCACCTGTCCAGCCAGCAAGGGCTAGGGGTCACGTAGTCAGAGGTAGAGTCCAGAATGTTAGAGGTGGAGGCCAGCCTGCTAGAGGTGGAGGTCCTCCCAGAGGTGTGGTTCAGGGTGGTGGGGCTCCGCCCCGACTATATGCTTTTCCAGTTAGGCCTGAGACAGAATCCTCTGACGCTGTTATTACAGGTATCATCTCAGTTTGTGATAGAGCTGCTTCCATTTTGTTTGATCCGGGGTCTACTTATTCGTATGCTTCCTCCTATTTTACCTCGTATTTGAATGTGTCCTGTGATCCCTTGAGTGTTCCTGTTTATGTGTCTACACCGGTAGGGGATGCTATTGTGGTAGATCGAGTGTATAGTTCGTGCGTGGTAGTCATTAAAGGTCTGGAAACTAATGTTGATCTTTTACTCCTAGACATGGTTGACTTTGATATTATATTGGGCATGGATTGGTTGTCGCCCTATTATGCCATTTTAGACTGTCACGCCAAGACGGTTACCTTAGCCTTACCGGGGTTACCTCGATTAGAATGGAAAGGGACTCCTAGTCATTCTCCCAGCCGGGTAATTTCATATGTCGAAGCTCGGCGCATGGTGGAGAAAGGATGTTTGGCTTATTTGGCTCATATTCGTGATTCTGATGCTGAGGTTTCTTCTATAGAGCCAGTTCCTATCGTGCGTGAATTTCCAGAGGTATTTCCTGCAGACCTGCCGGGTATGCTGCTCGACAGGGATATTGATTTCTGTATTTATGTGACTCCCGGCACTCAGCCCATTTCCATTCCTCCATATCGGATGGCCCCACCAGAACTGAAAGAGTTGAAAGAACAGTTACAAGATTTTCTAGATAAGGGTTTCATAAGACCTAGTGTCTCGCCTTGGGGTGCACTGATTTTGTTCGTAAAGAAGAAAGATAGGTCAATGAGAATGTTCATAGACTACAGGCAGCTGAATAAAGTTACTATCAAGAATAAATATCCGTTGCCAAGGATTGATGACCTATTTGATCAGCTTCAGGGTGCTAGAGTGTTTTCGAAAATTGATTTGAGGTCAGGCTACCATCAGCTGAAAATTAGGACGTCCGATNAATTTTGAGGGATAACCAATTGTATGCTAAGTTTTCTAAATGTGAGTTCTGGTTAGATTTCGTAGCCTTTTTGGGTCATATTGTATCGGCTGAGGGTATTCAGATTGATCCTAAAAAGATTGAGGCAGTTAAGAATTGGCCTAGACCTACCACAGTCACAGAGATAGGAGTTTCATGGGTTTGGACGTTACTACCGTCGTTTTGTGGAAGGGTTTTCATCCATAGCAGGCCCAATGACTAAATTGACTCAGAAAGGTGCCCCATTTACATGGTCAGATGAGTGCGAGGTGAGATTTCAGAAGCTCAAGACAGCCTTGACTTCAGCACCGGTGTTGGTGTTACCATCAGATTCGGGTTCTTTCACAGTATATTGTGATGCTTCTTGAGTTGGACTTGGAGCAGTGTTGATGCAGGATGGTAGGGTGATCGCATATGCGTCTCTTCAGTTGAAAGTCCATGATCAGAATTACCCTATTCATGATTTAGAGTTGGCAGCTATTGTACATGCTTTGAAAATTTGGAGGCATTATCTTTATGGCGTGCCGTGTGAGATTTTTACTGACCATCGCAGCCTCTAGTACTTATTCAAGCAGAAAGATCTAAATTTGAGGCAACTTAGGTGGTTAGAGTTGTTAAAAGATTATGATTTCACTATATTGTATCACCCGGGGAAGGCCAATGTGGTGGTCGATGCATTAAGTAGAAAGGCGGTGAGTATGGGAAATCTTGCGTATATCCCAGTTGGCAATAGACCGTTGGCTTCAGACATTCAGACTTTGGCTAATCAGTTCGTGAGGTTGGATATTTCTCCCAGCAGTGTCCTAGCTTATAATGTCGCTCGGTCTTCTCTAATTGATCGTATCCGAGAGTGCCAGGATGATGACCCACATTTGGCGGTCCTTAGGGACACGGTTCGGCATGACGATGCCAAGAAGGTTACAGTTGGAGATGATGGAGTTTTGAGGATGCAGGGTAGGTCGTGTGTGCCTAATGGTGATGGCCTCCGTGAATTGATCCTTGAGGAGGCTCACAGCTCCAAGTATTCTATTCACCCAGGTGCAGCAAAAATGTACCAAGATTTGAAACAACATTATTGGTAGAGAAGGATGAAAAAGGACATTGTGGCTTATGTGGCTCGTTGCTTAAATTGTCAGCAGGTAAAATATGAGCATCAGAGACCTCGTGGTTTGCTTCAGAAGATAGAGATTCCTGAGTGGAAATGGGAGCATATCACTATGGACTTCGTTGTTGGGCTCCCACTGACTCAGAGGAAATTCGATGCGGTTTGGGTTATTGTGGACAGGCTGACTAAGTCAGCACACTTCATTCCTGTGGCTAGTACTTATACTTCAGAGTGGTTGGCTGAGTTGTATATTCGAGAGATTGTTCGCCTTCATGGGGTTACCGTGTCTATCATTTCTGATCGGGGTACGCATTTACTTCGCACTTTTGGAGGGTAGTTCAGCGTGAGTTAGGTACCCGAGTGGAGTTGAGTACAATATTTCACCCTCATACTGACAGGCAGTCCGAGCGTACCATTCAGATATTGGAGGACATGCTCCGCGCTTGTGTTATTGATTTTAGAGGTTCATGGGATCAGTTCTTTCCGTTAGCGGAGTTTGCTTATAATAATAGTTATCAGTCGAGCAATCAGATGGCTCCTTATGAGGCGTAATATGGTAGACGGTGCAGATTGCCAGTTGGATGGTTCGAGCTAGAAGAGGCTCGGTTGTTGGGTACCGACTTGGTTCAGGAGGCCTTAGATAAGGTCAAGATTATTCAGGAGAGACTTCGTGCAGCTCAGTCTAGGCAAAAGAGTTATGCCGATCGTAAGGTTTGTGATGTAGCATTCATGGTTGGAGAGAGGGTATTGCTTCGTGTGTCGCCCATGAAGGGTGTTATGAGGTTTGGGAAGAAGGGCAAGTTGAGACCTAGGTATATCGGGTCGTTTGAGATTCTTGATCAGGTGGGAGAGGTAGCTTACAGACTTGCATTGCCTCCAGGGTTATCCTCAGTTCATCCGGTATTCCATGTGTCTATGCTTCGAAAATATCATGGTCACCCGTCCCACGTGTTAGATTTCACCTCTTTCCAATTGGACAAAACTTGACTTTTAAGGAGGAGCCGGTAGCTATTTTAGACCGGCAGGTTCGCCAACTGAGATCTAAGAGTTTTCCTTCAGTTCGAGTGCAGTGGAGAGGCCAGCCCGTTGAGGCAGCTACTTGGGAGTCTGAGTCAGACATGCAGAGTAGATACCCAAACTTGTTCGCCACTTCAGGTAATTTTCTATGTTCGTTCGAGGACGAACGTGTGTTTTAGAGGTGGAGATTGTGATGACCCAAGGGGTAATTTTATAAAATTAGACTCTGTTTCATGCT
Source organism: Nicotiana undulata (assembly GCA_005239495.1). Classification (NCBI taxonomy): domain Eukaryota; kingdom Viridiplantae; phylum Streptophyta; class Magnoliopsida; order Solanales; family Solanaceae; genus Nicotiana; species Nicotiana undulata. The sequence goes on from ML252144.1 coordinate 36,134, forward strand.
AAATAACCATAAAAGACTAAAATTAAATACCTCGATTTGCGTGCACAGTCTGAGCGTGAAACCGGAAAGCTTTTATGTGAAAATATGAGAAACAGTGATTTTTAGAATTTAAATTTGATAAAAGGTTGAGTTTGGTCAATATTTTGAGTAAACTGACTCGGATTCGTGTTCCGACGATCACGGGAGGTCCGCCATAAAATATGAGACTCGGGCGTGTGCCCGGAAATGAATTCCGAGGTCCCAAGCCTTAGAAATCAATTTTTGAAAGAAATTATTTTGCTGAAATGTTTATGAATTAAAGAAAAGAAAAATGCTAAAAACCATTGGTATCGGGTCCGTATTTTGGTTCCGAAGCCCGGTACAGCTTTGTTATGATATTTAAAGGTTAACTGTGAAATTTGGGGGAGAACGGAGTTCGTTTGATGTGATTCGGACATCCGGTTGAGAAATTATGAACTTTAAGAGTTTTTGTTGAAAACGATGAGTTTTGAGGTTTAATTCATAGATTTACATGTTATTTGCATGATTTTATCACACGAGCAAGTCCATATGATGTTTTTAGACTTGCGTGCATGTTTTGATTAGAGCCCCGAGGGCTCGGGTGAGTTTCAGATAGGCCACGGAATGTTTTTAGACTTAAAACCTCTGTTGGTTTTTGCTGTATCCGGTGTGTAACTTTTTGTTCATTGCGTTCGCACCCCAATGAATGCAACACATAGTGTAAACACAGTAGGGGTCCCTTTTTGTACTGTGTGAATGCAGCCTCAAGGGTGCGATCGCGAAGGCTACTGCTGGCTAAGCTATGCAAACGCGTCTCCCTGTATGCGAACGCATAAGGCAATTGGGGCTGGGGGAGGGGGAGTCCTACTCCTCTATGCGAACGCACTATCCATCATGCAAACGCGGAGGCCCACAAGCTTAAGCTCTGCGAATGCATCACCTCACCTGCGAACGCGTAGGCCATTTGATCTGGGCCTTACGCGAACGTGATCTGCTGAGTGCGAACGCACAGATCAGGTGGCCCAGCAGTATAAATATCATTTAAAAACCGGGGAGAACCCTTTCTTCTTCAATTTTTCGAGTTTCCAGCCCTAAATACGAGTTTTCTTCAACAATATTCATCCCTAATTCATAGATAATAAATTCCAAACCTTGTTCTTTCAATTCCTTACTATTTTGCATCACTTTTAAAGCAAAAACAAAAAATATTCATGGTAAAATTTGAGGGTTTGGGTAGAATAAGGGAGTTTGTTAAAAATCGAATTTTTATATCAAATTAAGGTCGAGTTTTAAAACTAATAGCATATTTGGATTCGTGGGTGAATGGGCAAACGTAATTTGGTCTGAACCCCGAGTTTAGACCAAGCGGGCCCAGGGTCGGGTTTTTACTTTTTTGAGAAAAGCTTAGGAAAAATTATATTTTCAATAAAGTTAGTTCCTTTAGCATTAGTTAATGATATTAAGTTAATTTTGATTAGATTCGAGCAATTTAGAGGTGAATTCAAAGGGAAAAGCAATAATTGAGCAGTGAATGGCCTGCGGAATTGAGGTAAGTGTTTGGTCTAACTTTGGCTTGAGGGAATAGGACTCCCCACTTGTTTGTTATGTGAATTGCATGGGCGTGGTGTATAGGTGTGGTGACGAGTATCTATGCACCACCCAAA
>ML252144.1:37926-81054 GCA_005239495.1 Nicotiana undulata
ATTGTTGAAATGAAAGTATTGTGAAAGGCTTGGCCTGATTTGTGAAATTTTGAATAAATTGATATGATATGTCTGGTGGGAGCGGGTTGCATGCCGCAACAAGGAGTGATAAGGGATGACAGGTGGGATCGGGTTACACGCTGCAACAAGAGTAATAAGGGAGATATATCAGGGAGGAGTAATAAGGGAGGACAGGTGGGAGCGGGTTGCACGCCGCAACAAGGAGCGATAAGGGAGGATATTTACATTTATATTTTATTGATTTTTTTTTTCAAGAAAAGATAATCAAAGTTTTGAAAAGCTAAAATGTCTATTTTCCTACTCTTTAAATATTTTAGTACTATTTTTATTTAAAGTTAAAGTTTGGAACTCTGAAGAGATATTTGAGAATTGGTTATGGTTGAGTTATTTTATTTTATTTGGTTACAACACTTACTTATCTATTTGTTTAGATTTCTTTCTAGCTTATTATTTATTGTTATTATAGATCATATTGTTGAAGCCCGACTCAGCCTCGTCACTACTTCGCCGAGGTTAGGCTCGGCACTTACTCAGTACATGGGGTCGGTTGTACTGATACAATACTATGTGTTCTTTTGCACATATCCAGGTATTAATCAGCAGTAGAGGATTTCAAGACGACCACCCGATTCATTCGGAGACACGAGGTACATCTGCCGGCGTTCGCAGATATCCGAGAGTCTTCTCCTACATCTACATACACTGTTTTATTTTATTCAGAACAGTTACAGTATTCCTTTCAGCCATTATTTGTAGCATTCTTTAGTAGTTCGTGGATTGTGACACCAGACCCTGGGGTAGTCTTAGAGTTGTTATTATAATTAGTTCGTGGTTCGTTTTATTTAATTGGTCATTTTTTTATTTTATGGTTGTTGAGAATTAATTTAATTATGTTCATTTAAATTAAATTATTTATGCTGAAGTAATTAATTAAGAAAAATTAGTTAATCGACTTCTAACATTGGTTTGCCTAGCAAGTGTGGTGTTAGGCGCCATCACGATTGCTAAGGTTGGGAATTTGGGTCGTGACAATTACATAAGGCACTCTAGCAGATTCTTGTTCGTTTCCTATGCGTGCACTACCCATCCCTTACCTATGGCCTTGCAGGTATTAGGACCTCTACCTTTGAGTTCTAGACCCAACCTATATTGCTCAAAAAATGTAAAAGTCTAGGCAACAAGCAAAAACAATTAGGAATTTCAGATAAAATCAAATATGTGCTCATATTGACCTCCACACATAAACAACAAAGGCACGCAAGTGATTCAGCAAACTTTATTAACCTTAAAATCCGATAGGCATTATATCTATGTGAGAAAACAGAGTGCAGAGGCAGTTTTATTAAGGCGAGTGTTAAGACCTGTTGTTTGCCTACTGATTTTTTATTCAGTATAATCTGGGCACTTCAGGTAGTAATACATCACAAATATAAACTCAGAATTATTATTAAGTCCTACAAGTATATTGCCTAATGATTGGCAATGTCGATTGAATCTAGAATCACTTGGCCTTGGCTTTCAGCCGACCAAGACCAGAAACAATGAGAACAGAGACTTGGAGTAAGAACTAAGTTTTTAGTGAGAGTATTAAAGTACGAGTCCTCTCTAAAGGGGAGAAGGGAAAGGATTTAAATAGTGTTCGATTAGGCAGACAAATAAGGGAATAAATCAAACATACACAAATAAGGAAAGAAAATAAATCCAGAATCACTTGAAGTCAGAGTTCAGTCAATTAACGAGTAATCAGGCGAGTACTATTTAGAATAAGGTAAGTATCATATAAAATTAATTAACAATCAGTTTCAAGGCAAATAAGGTAAAGAAATAAAGGAACAAGATAGGGTGAACAGAATAAGGAAAATATTAGTACTACACGAGAAAGGAAAGAGTATCGAAAAATCAGTAAAAATCTCAAGCCCTAGTTTAGGTAAACATTCATAAGTCAGCAGAGATAAAAGGCAAGAGTCACATGCTTCACAGGATGAACATAGACGGGAATATATTCACAGAACATAAAATAGAAATAGATCTGGCCCTAAAATAAAAGGGTTTGAAACCCTAATTTTTGGTAAGCCATAAAATCGATAAAAACAAAGGTAAAGAATCAAATATTTTAGTAAAATAAACATAGACAGGGGTTATTCAAAGAATTGAACCAGATCTGGTTCGATTAAAGAAGATTTAAAACCCTAAATTGGGTAACTAAAAGGTTTAAATAAAAATAAGCAGATTTATACGAAATAACATAAAAAAATAAGGTTAAAACCAGTTTTGGTTTGAATCGAAAAGATTTGAAAACCCTAACCTTGGGGTTAAGTAAGAATCCACAAGATATATGAAAATTTTTGTACTCACAAAGGTTAGAATGAACACAGACGGAAATAATCAACATGTTAGAGATTTTGAACCAGATTTGGTTCGAATTTTCTCAAGATCTGCCATTTTAGGCAAGCTATTATGTAACACCAAAGAACGGGTAGCCAATAAGGAGATAGGACCAAATAAGGTAAAGGAATTGTGGGTTGATTCCATTTCTGGGGTTAGAATCAGAAGACAACAGTTGGGATTAACACTTAGGTCGGGCGGGTTAATTTGGACGGGTACAGGCCTGGGTTAACGGGTTAAGAGTATTGGGCTAAGGTTATTGGGATGGGGTAATTGGGTTAGGTACGAAATTAATTAAGAAAAAAGGCTAAATTTTAAATACCTAGTTACAGTAAAATAATTTATAAAAAGTAATTAATAAGTAATAAAAATGTCATTTGTGCATGAAAAATGATTTAAAACGATTACGTAACACTATAAAAATATAAAAAGTCATTTTCTGTGTAAATAATGTAATTATGCATATATGTGAGCTATTATTGTAAAATATGCAATTTGGCCTAAGGATGCAAAAATACAATTATAATAAGTGTATATAAAATAAAGCTTAATATGAATATAAATTAAGGGTGTTAAACGGGTCGGATCAGCCCATTTCCGGACCGGCCCAGACTGGTTGAAACCGGACCCGACTCGGACCGGTACATAGGGGACCGGGTGGGCTGGGTTAATGGGGTAAGGGGGGTTGGTCGGTTCACCTTTCTTCAACCGGTTAACCGGACCGGACCGAACTGGTTATCAGCTAGTATTAATTTTTTTTTACATGGTTGTTACCATTGGCAACGGTCACCTGGGCCAAGAGTCATTGCCTATCGGCTGTTTTGAACAATTAGCCCTTTTTGGGCCATTTTGTTTTAAATTAATACTTTTTGTAATTACTATTTAACCCTTTGTAAAACTATAAATAAACCCCACTCTTCTTCATTTGTTCACTCATCTCTCATTTTTCAAACCCATATTCTCTCATTCAAGTTAAATCATGCCCCGTGATTCTAGAGTACGCTCATATATTTGGGAGCACTTTGAGGTGGTAGAAGAAAATGAAGAAGTTTACAAAGTAAAATGCAAGAAATGTGGTTGATTCTTAAATCTTCATCCAAAGTGCTCGGGCATAGGCTGTTTAAGGAGGCATATGAAGAGTTGTCTTGAGCGTTCTCCAGAAATTAGTATTTAAGATTTTAAGTTGATTTGATATAATTTGTGTTATTTTAATATTATTAGACATAATATGCTTAATGTTTTAGTTTGTTAGATTAATTTGAAATATTATTAATTTATTATGCAATGATAAGTGCAAGTTTGAACTTTAATTTGAAGTATTAAATGTAAACTTTATTTTGCAAGTTTGAGCTTGCAAATTATAAGTGCAAGTTTTTTCCATCTTCATTGTATTCTATATCTTAAAATTTAAATTCTTCATGAAATATTTAAATATAAGAATTTTAAAGTCTTTGCATCCTTTATTCAAACACTATTTTTATAAGTTTATTTTTTTGTTTATATTTTTACGATAGATATACAAGATACAAAAATAAATAAATTAATTAATTAATTAATGCTAACCCGGCCCGGCCCCTTGGACCCGTAACCCTTACAGTTCATTTTTCACTCAGATGGACCCGGCCACGTTAAGCCCGATAAAGCCTAACCCGTAACCGGCCCGGTTCGGCACCCGGAAGGTTCCAATTTTTCCCTACCCAACCCGGCCTGGCCCACCTGTTTAACACCCTTAATATAAATGATGAAAAATTAAATAATAAATTATTTGAGATGCAATTAATAATTATTTATATAATAAAATGCAGGAATAAATTGATTAAAAGCCTTTAAAAATTATAGAAAATTATGGAAAAATACTTGTTGATACATGCACAATTTTGAAGGTATATATGTATTTAAAAAATATATGTGGGAAAAATTAGGTATCAGCAGCTTCCCCTCTTTACCCGGGAAGGATGAAAGAGTTGTGGGGTAAAGACATGATGACCAATTTTGACCGGATAGGGTGATTTGAAAGATATAGGCCGCACTCTGGTTTCTAAGCTGCCTACATATCCCGGGCTTTACAGGAATCAGGTCGTGTGTAGTTCTGGATCCAACAGTGGAGTAAACCATTGGAGTTGTCGCAAGAACGGACAAGATGTTCCAAGTAGGGTTAATTGGGTCTTGAAACGGTTATGGGTAAATGAGACTGGGTAACGGATGATGAACGGTTATGTTTGAAATAATTTGAAGGATGTGTATGGGAACTGGAGCGGGATTTCTCCTGTTGGAATAACAGTTACTTTCTGGATTACCTACAAATTAACAAAAATATACTGCAAACACATATGTATAAATTATTGCATAAACTCAGACATGATGCCAATTCCCTTTGGACCATGAAGACTATCTTTGGACGGTGAGGATGACGTCCTTAGACCATGATGTCCCGGGCCATGAATTGTATGGTAAGAGATTCGCATGCCATGAAATGGTGTTCTGAGGCCATGAAGATGGTGCCTCGGAACCATGATGCCTTTGAATAATGATGTGCAAGTTCTGAGAGATCCTCAGGCCATGACATGATGTCTTCCGGCTATGAGGATGATGCCTTCGGACAAGTTGGCTATATTTCAGCCCATGAAGTGCAGAGAGATGATGCTAAAGGTGATAACAAGATAGAGCTTAGTATTGCGTAAAGTTGAGGGCAGATCTTAGCCCGAGAGAATAGAACAAGGCAATATTAAATAGAGCAATATATGTGTTTATGCAAAGAGAGAGAGAGACAGTGCTTAATCTCGTGCAAGATTCGGGACAGTGCTTAGTCCCATGCTAGGAGAAGGCAATGCTTAGCCTTATGCAGATGGGAGGCAGGGCTTAGTCTCATGCAAGGATTGAGACAGGGCTTAGTCTAATGCAAAGAGAAGGCAGTGCTTAGCCTTATGCAAATAGGGAGGCAGGGCTTAGCCTTATGCAAGGATTTGAGTCAGAGCTTAGTCTCATGCAAAGAGAAGGCAGTGCTTAGCCTTACACGGATGGGAGGCAGGGCTTACCCTGATGCAAGGATTGAGACAGGGCTTAGTCTCATGCAAAGAGAAGGCAGTGCTTAGCCTTATGCAAGGATTGAGACAAGGCTTAGTCTCATGCAAGAGAAGACAATTCTTAGCCTTATGCAAATGAGGAGGCAGGGCTTATCCTCACGCAAGGATTTGAGACAGGGCTTAGTCTCATGCAAAGAGAAGGCAGTGCTTAGCCTTATGCAAGTAAGGAGGCAAGGCTTAGCCTCATGCAAGGATTTGAGACAGAGCTTAGTCTCATGCAAAGAAAAGGCAGTGCTTAGCCTTACGCAGATGAGAGGCAAGGCCTAGCCTCATGAAAGGATTGAGACATGGATTAGTCTCATGCAAAGAGAAGGAAGTGCTTAGCCTTATGCAAATAGGGAGGCAGGGCTTAGCCTCATGCAAGGATTTGAGACAGGGCTTAGTCTCATGCAAAGAGAAGGAAGTGCTTAGCCTTATGCAAATAGGGAGGCAGGGCTTAGCCTCATGCAAATGTAAGAGTAAGAGTGGAGTATTCTTAGCTGACAATGCATTTTGTGCATAGAAATTGTGTTGTTGCGACGACGGTTATTATTCCTGCATCCAAAGAAATTTTTTGAGTTTTGTGGGGGAGGTTGGTTCGTGTCTTTGTCTGCTTGCTCCGCTCCAATTTGTCCGAAGGTCCTATTTAAGTCACCATGAGTAGCATCTGGCTAAAAAGTAAAGTTTCTTTTCAAAAGCATGCGTGTATTGTTTTTAAAAGACATAGTAATATGCATTTTAGGAATTAGTTAGATGAACCAGTAGCTGTGACATTATTAGAGACATTTTCGACTTCCTCTGCCGTAGAATTTTGAGGGTCCTCCTAAAAATTCTTCCCCAGTTAACTAGATGACCTTCTGACTGTTCTGTATGCTGCTGTTGGCTAAACTTGCTTCAGAATTTTGAGGGTCCTCCTCAAAATTCTGCCCTAGTTTCTGATTGTGGGGAAAATGAAACTTTTATTGAATTGTGACCAAACCCACAGGGCTGCCTACGTATCCCCTCTTAAACGGGGATCAGGTCAAGCGTAGTTCAATTTACATCAGATAAAGAAACAGAGATAGTTTACACGTAGTATCTTTTGATTGCATCTGAATTGATAAGCTTTGGCCAGATTTCTCCGTCCATTTCTGTGAGTATGAGTGTTCCTCATGTTAATACTTTGTGAACCATGTAAGGACCTTTCCAGTTGGTGAAAATTTCCCTTTGTCTTCATCTTGATGTGGAAATATCCGTTTCAGCACCAGCTGCCCCTGTGTGAATTCTCTTGGTTTGACCCTTTTGTTGAAAGCTCTGGACATTCTCTTCTGATAGAGTTGGTCGTGACACAATGTATTCATCCTTTTTCCATCTATGAGGGATAGTTTCTCATAGCGGCTTCTTATCCATTCTGCATCACTAAATTCTGCTTCAAGTATGATCCTCAGACAAGGAATTTCTACCTCGGCGGGAATGACGGCTTCGGTACCATAAACCAACAAATAGGGAGTTTCCCCAGTTGATGTACGAAGCGTGGTACGGTATAGTAAGGCAAATGGTAATTTCTCGTGCCATTGCTTGTGATTCTCTACCATCTTCCTTAGTATCTTCTTGATGTTCTTGTTGGCAGCCTCTACGGCTCTGTTCATTTGAGGCTTTTACGCTGTGGAATTATTGTGCTTGATTTTGAAAGTTTCACACATGGATTTCATCAGATCACTATTGAGATTGGCGGCATTGTCAGTGATGATGGACTCTAGAACCCCAAATCGACAAACAATTCGATCTTAGACAAAATCTGTGACAACTTTCTTGGTTACAGCTTTGTAAGATGCAGCTTCAACCCATGTAGTGAAGTAATCGATGGCCACGAAAATGAACATGTGCCCGTTCGAAGTAGTGGGTTCGATTGGACCAATGACATCCCTTCCCTAGGCAGCAAAAGGCCAAGGTGCACTTGTTGCATTGAGTTCATTTGGCGGTACCTATATCATGTCTGCATGTATCTGGCATTGGTGGCATTTCTGGACATATCGGATGCAATCTGTCTCCATAGTCATCCAGAAGTATCCAGCCCTGAGTATCTTCTTAGCTAAGACAAAATCGTTCATATGTGGGCCGCAGGTTCCGGCATGTATCTCCTCGAGCAATTTGGAAGCCTCTTTGGCGTCAACATACCTTAACACACCTAGATATGGAGTTCTTCTATACAGAATTCCTCCTCTTTGTAAGAAGTGATTGGACAGCCTCCGAAGTGTGTGTTTCTGAGTATGGTTTGCGTGCTCCGGTATTCTCCTTTTGCCAAATATTCTTTGATGTCGTGGAACCAGAGATTTCCTTCCATTTCTTCTTCAACATGAGCACAGTATGCCGCCTGATTATGGATCTTCACCGGAATGGGGTCGATGAAATTCTTGTCTTGATGTTGTATCATTGATGACAAGGTGGCTAATGCGTCTGCAAACTCATTCTGAATTCTGGGGACATGCCAGAATTCTATCTTTGTGAACCTCTTCTTCATATCTTGTACATGATGTAGATATGGCAGTATCTTGGTATTCTTTGTAGCCACTCTCCTTGTACCTGATGTACCAGGAGGTCTGAATCACCAATCACCAGCAGTTCTTGAATATTCATGTCAATAGCCAGGTTGAGCCCTAATATGCATGCTTCATATTCCGCCATATTATTGGTGCATGGGAACCTGAGTTTTGCAGACACCGGATAATGTTGACCGGTTTCTGATACCAAGACGGCTCCAATACCGACTCCTTTAAAATTTGCAGCTCCGTCGAAAAACATTCTCCAACCGTCGTAGGCTTCAACAATGTCCTCTCCTACGAATGAAACCTCTCCATCAGGAAAATACGTTTTTAGGGGTTCGTATTCTCCTCCTATAGGATTCTCAGCAAGATGATCTTCCAAGGCTTGTCCTTTGACTGCCTTCTAAGTTACATAGATGATGTCGAACTCACTCAGCAATATTTTCCACTTGGCCAGCTTCCCGGTAGGCATAGGCTTCTGAAAGATGTACTTCAAGGGATCCATCCTCGATATGAGGTATGTTGTATATGCACAGAAGTAGTGCCTTAGCTTCTGAGATATCCAGGTTAGAGCGCAGCAGGTGCGTTCTAGCAGAGAGTAGCGTGCTTCATATGGTGTGAACTTCGTACTCAAGTAGTATATGGATTGCTCCTTTCTTCCCGTCTCATCATATTGTCCTAGAACACAACCGAAAGCTCCGTCTAACACTGAAAGGTAGAGTAGTAGTGGTCTACCAGGCTCTGGCGGGACTAAGACTGGTGGTGTGGACAGATATTCCTTGATTTTGTCAAACGCCTTTTGACAATCCTCGGTCCAGCTGGTTGCGGCACCCTTCTTCAGCATTTTGAAAATTGGTTCATATATTACTGTGGACTGTGCTATGAAACACCTGATGTAATTGAGGCGTCCCAAGAAACTCATCACATCCTTCTTGTTCTTTGTTGGTGGTAGTTCTTGAATGGATTTAACCTTTGACGGATCCAACTCTATTCCTCGGCGACTGACGATGAATCCCAACAATTTTCCGGCAGGAACCCCGAATGCACACTTTGCAGGGTTTAGCTTTAGATTGTACTTCCGTAGCCGGTTAATAACTTCCTCAAATCTGCTATGTGATATGTGGCTTTCTTGGATTTGATGATGACATCGTCAACATACACCTCTATTTCCTTATGTAACATATCATGGAAGATAGTTGTCATGGCCCTCATGTAGGTGTACCCATCATTCTTCAGACCGTACGGCATAATTTTGTAGCAATATACCCCCCATGGTGTAATGAAAGTTGTTTTCTCTGCGTCTTCTTCGTCCATCCAAATCTGATGATAACCCGCGAAGCAATCTACAAAGGACTAGAGTTCATTCTTGGCGCAATTGTCGATCAGAATATGTATACTTGGCAGTGGTAAATCATCCTTGGGACTTGATCTGTTTACGTCCTGATAATCGACACACGCTCTAACTTTCCCATCTTTCTTTGGAACTGGAACAATGTAGGCTAATCAGGTCAGGTATTCAACTACCCTGAGGACCTTGGCTTTGATCTGCTTGGCTACTTCCTCCTTGATTTTCAGGCTCATGTCTGGCTTGAACTTTCTGAGTTTCTGCTTCACTGGCCGACACATTGGATTTGTAGGTAGCTTGTGAGCTACTATAGATATGCTCATCCTTGTCATATCATCGTATGACCATGCAAAGATATCCTCGTATTCTTTCAGGAAACGGGTGTATTCTTCCTTCTTTGATAGCGACAAGTGGATGCTTATGCGAGTTTCCTTGATGGTTTCGGAATCTCCCAAATTGACTATCTCGGTTTCGTCCAGGTTGGACTTGGGCTTGTTCTCAAATTTCTCAACTTCTCTAACAATTTCCTCAAGTATTACATCTTTTTCTTCTATTTCTTCCAAGTCACTGTCCTTGTGTTGCGTTGTATCGTTACATGTCACAGTCGTTGGTTCATCAAGATAAGAAATAGTAATGTTGTAGAGAAAAAGATATGAAAAGAAATAGTAATAATAAAACATTGAGCCGTTGGTAAATATTAAAATGTTAAAAAAAAGGATTTCAATAATTCAAATAATGTTTTTCGAAATGGAATACTGAAAATATTATTTAAAACAAAATTCTCAAGAAGAAATTGTTTTCAAAAGTAAATGACAGCCTTGCTACCCCGAGACTCGTCGGGCCCTTGATGGTATAGCGGTCCAGTTCTTGAGAAATGCTCCCTTCTCCATTGTCTGAATAGTAAGGCCTTCTTCCTCCTCCTCCTCAACTATCACACAACAATCCATATCATCATCTTCTAAAAACAAATTCCTTAGTGTAGCCAAAGCTTCTTCTTCTTCTGATCCCCATATTATATCGGCCTGATGGAAGGTCAGATTCATATGCGGCACTGGTTGCTTAAGAGGGTAATAGGGAGCACTCCATGGTGGCGACCAATTATGATATTCTTTCCAGGTGTACTGATATCCAAGCCCAAAGGTTGTACCATGACGTTTCCGTTGTATTGGTTTGGCGATACCCGGGAGATTCTTGCCAAGCCCCTTGCCAGGTTCATACCCTTTTCATGCCAATATGCCTTATATTTTGCTACTCCACCACTTATCAGTATCAATTGTGTTAACACGCTCGATGCGATGGTAGGTTTCTCCACCTAACTTCCTTTTGTTCTCCACTACCGGAACAGTCTGATTGGTGTAAATGGGATTGCTTCCATCTCCATGGATGATCACTTCTTGATGGTTCCATTCAAATTTTATAGCCTCGTGCAAATTGGATGCAACAACACCAGCGACATGTATCCAAGGTCGTCCCAACAGCAGATTGTAGGAGGCGGATATGTCTAGCACATGAAATTCAACATCGAACTAGGTAGGACCCATCTGCAAGCATAGATTAGTTTCTCCAATGGTGGCTCTTTGTGACCCATTGAATTCCTTCACATTCATAGACCCTGCTTGTATTTCATGCAGACCCTTGCCCAACCTCTTCAGAGTTATCAGCGGACAGATGTTGAGGCTGGACCCTCCATCTATCAAAACCCTGTCGATGAACCTATCTTCACATTGCACTGTGATGTGCAAGGCCCTGTTATGGCTCAATCCCTCAGGTGGCAACTCGTCTTCATGGAAGGTGATCTTATGGCTCTCCAGCACTTGCCCCACCATGTTGGATATTTCTCCGCTAGTAATGTTGTTGGATACATATGCTTCGTTCAACACTTTCATCAAAGCATTTCTATGCGCCTCAGAATTTTGCAGCAGTGACAGGATGAATATCAGGGCGGGAGTTTTGTACAGATGATCAACAACAGAGTACTCCCTTTCATGTACCTTCCTCCAGAGATCATCCGGACCAGTTTCAATGATGGGTTATTTGTTGGCAGTTTGCTTACTTGTCTCTCCCAAATGCCTAGGTGTGTAAATTCTTCATGTTCTAGTCATTCCTTGTGCAGCACCAGACACCTCCATTTTCAATTTCCCTTTTATCCTAGCTTCGGCAACATAATCCCAAGGAACGACGTTGGAATTGAAGGGTGGTGTGGATGCCACCGTCAAAATGAAAGGTGTGGTTACTTCTACCTCAAATGGAGTAGGTGCAAGTGGTGTCACTTCTACTTCAAAGGGACCCGATGCAGCTACCTCAACTTCAACCGACGGTTGTACCTATACCACAATGGGATTGAGTGTGACTTTAGGTTTCTTGGGGTCATCACCTTCCCGAATAAGCCCGATTGACCCCTCGGGATCCCATTCTTCATCAGTTTCTATTACATTGACTCCTTCACCCCTATTATTTAGGAGGGGATTGTTGCGGACATTGGGTGCGGCTTCCTTGGCCTGTATGACGTTGGTATCAATTAACGTCTGGATCTTGTCTCTCAGAGTGGGGCATTCATCGATGGAATGTCCCTTCATGCCAGAATGGTATGCACATGTCTTGTTTGGGTTGAACCATTGGGATGAGTTTTCCATTGCCACGGCGGAATATGAGTGACATATCCGGCAACCTTCAATCTTTCATATAACTGGTCGATGGGTTCAGCAATAGGGGTGTACTGTCTAGGTGGTTTGCAATCGAAATTGGGCCTGGGTTTTTGATAACTTGGGTCGGCTGGAGGTGAATAATAGTAGGCTGGTTTGGTGTTATAAGTGTGGTAGGTGGTGGCGGGTTGAGGATATCTGGGAGGTGAAGGTTGGTATGTGGGTGGAGGTGTTTGGTATACAGATGCAGATTTTGGACCTTGGGCTACCATTACTGTCCCTAATTCTTTTTTCTTTGATATGCCACCTGATTGTAATGCTTTGTTCGTGGCTTGCGGTGTGCCTCAAAATTTGTTACCATCCCGCCTTTGATACCTTCTTTAATCCTTTCTCCGAGCTTGATAATGTCGGAGAACTTGTGATTCTCAATGAACATTAACCTCTCATAATATTGTGGATCCTGAGCTTTGACAAAGAACTTGTTCATATGTTGTTCTTCTAATGCCGGCCTGAATTTTGCTTCTTCTGACCTCCACCGAGTAGCATACTCGCGGAAGGTCTCCGTTGGCTTCTTTTTGAGATTCTGTATGTAGAAGACATCCGGTGCATTTTCTGTATTGAATCTGAATCTATCCATGAAGTATGACGCCATGCTTACGCAATTATCCCATTTCTTGGGATTCTAACTTATGTACCAAGATAGGGCATCTCCAGTAAGGCTTCTCATGAACATCTTCATGCGAATCCTTTACTCCTTTCCAACCCCTACGAGCTTGTCACAGTAGGTTCTCAAATGAATCTTTGGGTCGCCCGTTCCGTCAAGCATATCAAACTTAGGAGGTTTGTAACCCTCCGGTAGTTCCACATTTGTCTGAATGCACAAATCCTCATAGTTCATACTTTCGATTCCTTTGCATCCTTCAATACCTTGAACTCGTCTTGAGAGCTTCTTGAGCTCCTCTGCAAGGTTCTTAATAAGAAGGTCCTTCTCTCCTGATTCTGGTGTATATGAGATTGGTTGAGTGGAGTGGGATAGGGTTTCCACATATATGGGATTGTTTTTATGAATGTCGGGGGTTTTGAGTTTAGTGGTGATCATTGGTTGAATTTGAGGATCGGGAATAGGTTGCGGGGTATTCTGAGGAGTGTGATAAGTGGTTTGTGGATATTAGGTCAGAAGATGCTGGTGTTGAGGGGGTGTCGGTAAAGGATTAGGGTTTTGAGGAGGTGTTGCATATTGATGGGGTGCGAGAGGATTTTACGGGCGTTGGTTAGGTGTGTTTTGTGGAGGTACTAGGTTTTGGGCGTTTGGTTGGTTAATATCTGGGACGTTTAGGGTGAGGGAGAGGTTTGCCAAGTTGCGGACCTTCTCAAGCTCACCTTGCAGTTCAAGTATTTTCTTTTCCAGCCGTAAGACCAAGTCATTTAGTGCCGGAGTACTCCGACCATCAGAAGTTTTCACATTTTCAGCATGTGTAGCGTTTTCCTTTCTGACGCCACGCATATCGTTCATCTTAGCTTTTCCTTTGCTTTTCGGTACACTTGGAGGAGGAGGTGGTGGAGGGCCTCTAGATTGGGTGTGATAAGTTGTTGATGTTGGTATGTGTGAACCAGCCTTGGGGAATGGGAATAATCAAAAAGAAAAAAAAAGGTAACCAAGTTAGTTAGAATTCTGGAAAAAGTATTTGCACTATTTAAACACATATTGCGGAAATGTAAATTCCCGTCCTAATCTGGGAGCCTCGTTGTGCTCGAGGTAGGCCTAGCGACAAGTAAATTTGGAGAAATTTAATGCCAAGAATTTCCTCATTTCATTAACGTAATAAATAAGACGAATCTAAAACGACAATGAATAAAATAAGTCACTAATGGCATTTGACCTTATGACATTCAGAAAGTAAGTATAAAATCAATAACCCTAATCTACTTGGTCCCAGATGGACCTTCTCCAGGCTTGACTCTCTTTGCTCTATCTATCAGGTTCCCCATGTCGCGCATGTCCCGCAGCAGGTATGCCCCTGCTAGATGTCCTCCCTCATTACCCTTGGCATTCTGGCAGTCTATGACTATTTTCCTCATCTTCCCCTTTAATTCCATTAAACCCTGTTGCATATATTCCAGCCTTTCTGTTGACCTGGTAGCCATTTCCCTCCATTCATTGATTGCCTCCATATCGATCTTGTGTTGTTCCAAATTTTCGGCCTCAGACTCGTGAACTCATTTGCGCAGTCTATTATACTTCACTTGTGCCTCAGCAACTTCATCTATGACTCTGTTTCCTCGACCGACCCCTGGCTCGACTATTCCTGCTATGCTATTTTCCAACCATGATGGGTAGAAGTACACATGCCCTGCGTGATATCGATCTGGCTCGATGGTGTCCCTTTCCACAATGACCTTCAAGTGCCACATGTGTTGAGCTTTACATTTGTACGGGATGTCATCATCTTGAAAATATGCCCTGTAGTGACTCATTTTGGAGACTCGTGGTATTAATTGTTTTCTACCAGCTTTCCTCATGACCCTGATAGGAACATAGGGGTGTATGCCCCTTAACCCAATCAATACCAATTATGGGACATCCTTGGATATGATGATGAATATACTGGTGGGGAACCATTCGAACATCCAATGAACCTGGATCTCGGTCAAATTGTCAAAAAAATGTACCCATTCTGCAACATTCTCTGGTTGAGCAAATCTTCCTAGGATAAAGTTTATTCTTTTGGGGTGATGGAAAGTTATATGATCATTCCACGGTCTTCGTGGAAACTCTTGGCGGTATTGACCTCTTTGGAGATGTTCTAGAAACAAAATCTGTAGTAGCAAATTACAACCATCGAAGTGTTTGAACTCCTTCTGGCAACGATCCAAGACCCGATATATGTCTATTATAATCATAGGGACAATAGTATATGTTTGCCCCTAGATTCACTCCATTAAGGATTTGGTTACCATGGCCACTCTGGTGTGAATCATGTCCATTTTGCTTGGGAACACTATCATACCCAAGAAGTAGACGATGAACACAAAACCCCTACGATGAATCCAACCCAAGGAAGTGATGGAGAACTCATCATGAAAGATACGATAAGATTTGGTGTGTCTGTATCGTTCATAAAGGAAGTCAAAAGGTATATAGGACTTCTTCAAACATACCAAGTCATCATTCTTTCTTAATCCCATCATTTTCAGAAATGCCCTGGGGGTGCGATTTTTCAGTACCTATAGACCTAGACTGTCCCAGGGCAGTCCAGCGAATCCCCCGATTTTTTCCAAAAAAGGAGTCATTTCTATGTCGCCAAAACGGAATACATCCCTCTCTCCGTCCTAGAACATACTAGCATCCTCAATCAACATGTTGTTTAGTTGGATGTCTAATAAGGAAGGTAAGTTCCCGAGGACCCTTTTCACATGATTTTTGTCACTGGACGGAAGGTATTCCCACCAATCTAGCAACAACGGTTGGTATGCTTCAGACCATGCCGAACCTGGGGACTTCGTGCCTCATTTTCTGCAAAATAAACAAGGTTAGACCCTTTCCCTCTCCGGATTCGACTATTTATACATTAATGATTAGCATATCAGCATTTATTTCTCCAAATAATGCACATATCGTGGTTGCGTCCGTTGAGATTATGAAAGCCCCGGTGGATTTTGGACAAGGCTTTTCTTAAAGGGTTATTATGCAGACAACACATTAACCTAGGCTATATTTGACCATGATCCATGTACAATTATTATCAGATTAAGGTTTCCATAAGGGTCTAGACTGGTACCCTCAAGCGGACAAATTTAGGGGGAAAGGCACGGAACCGTCGACTGCACCGTTGATCGAATAGTTTTACCGCAAATAAACCTTTCCAAATTCAACAAGGGTGATATAGGAAGAGCGCAAACACTCATCAAGTGTTGCTATGGTATTAATTACGCACGAGTGGAATATGATGTTGAGCATGATTTATGCAAAAACAAAATAACAGGTTGTCAAGTATTTGCATGACGAATAATGATAAAATGCGGTATTTAATATTTGTAAAGGCATTTAAGAAAGAAAACAAAGAGACAAGTCAGTTTCCATAGTAAAAGGTAATAAAACATGGAAGAGAAATCATAAATGAATAAAGATAGGCAAATAAATTCACATAGAGTGGGAAGGGGAAGGGGTGTGCAAGTATTAACGAAATAATAAATACATACTTAAAGATTAATTCACAAAACAAGTTTGTTATGGTAAGAGCCTAAAGATATCCCCAGCAGAGTCGCTATGCTGTCGCGCCCCCTTTTACTCGTGAAATCGGGTTTTGACATTTTAGGGACAACTCCTTTTGAGAGGGTAGGGAATTGGAATTGAGAGAGTCGCAACCTAACGGATTAAGGTGCATTAGGTCACCTAGAGCATATAACCCATATAACCAGTTTACATCACCAGAGATCGGGCAAGGTCTCAAATTACCTTGAGGGGAAGGTGTTAGGCAACCCTCGAGGTCCACAACGTGGATCCCGGCCGAACTTGAATTAAGCTAATTAGTCTAAAGGGAAAAAAGAAATTTGGACAAATAAAATACTCAATTTATTTGGTCCTAAGTTTTTTAGCCTATAGGATCACCCGTGCAATACTTTGTAGCTCCCTCAAGTCGGGGTGCTACTCATAGTATTTAGCGCACAGACTATCATCTCCTTCTACCCAATTACTATCTTTAAGTTTTTACTTAAGGCATTCTAGTAGATTCTAGTTCGTTTCCTATGCGTGCACTACCCATCCCTTACCTATGGCCCTGGAGGTATTAGGACCTCTACCTGGGATAGTTCTAGACCCAACCTATGTTGCTCAAAAAATGTAAAAGTCTAGGAGACAAGCAAAAACAATTAGGACCTTCAGATAAAAATCAAATATGGGCTCATATTGACCTCCACACATAAACAACAAAGGCACGCAAGTGATTCAACAAACTTTATTAACCTTAAAATCCGATAGGCATGATTGTCGCGCTCCCTTTTTTCTATCGCACGGGTTAGGTACGGAGAGATCGGGTTTATGACATTCTGGACAACTCCTTAAAGGAAGAGGGTTTAAGGAAGAGTCGCCACCTAACGATTTTTATGGTGCGTTAGGGCACCTAGAGTTGATAACTCATAAACTAGTTTGCATTACCAGAGATTGGGTAAGGGCTTAAAATTATCCCAAGGGGAAGGTGTTAGGCACCCCTCAAGATCCACAACTGTGGGTCTCAGCCAAGAAATTTTGTGAATTTGGACGATGAACAAGTAACAAGCAAGGTTCATATAAGAGGGGATTTCAAACAGGTGTGAAAATATTTAAAGGTTTTGGGAAAATATTAGAATAAACATTTGAAAAGAAACTGTCTTAGGTTTAAATTAATACGGATCACATCGATGCAATACCCGGTATGTCACGTCCTCAATGAGGGGCTACACGTGGTATTAGCTCACCGGTCATCATATCCGTATTCTACCCTTCCCACCCCGTAAAGGTTACTTAAACGCGTGTGTTGGTCACGAATTCTTATTGCGTGCTATTACCCGTCCCATCCTATAAGTCCTGGAGGGTATTTAGGACTACTAATCCTACAAGGTAAGTATTGGGCTGAACCCTTAGGTTTAAAGGACAAAATGCTAAGCGACATACATAACAAATAGGACTACACATAAGGGAACATATAAAGACAAATGAAGGCTCATAGATCCCTCCACAAGTAAACACGTAAATAGCACGTCTCAAACACAATTAAAGTCTCAAAGATGGGAGTTTAAAACAGGAGTTTAAAAGTCAAAACAGTAAGTTTCAAAAGGATATGTTTTTGGAAAACTTAGTGATGAAAGCCAAAGGTTCAGTCATGACTGAGTAACTTGAAAGGATGATTGATTTTTTCAGAAATGCAGTAGTTTAGAGACAGCAGTTAAAAGTAAACAACAGTTTAAAATTTTCTAGTAAAGGGAGAGATAGCCTTCAGAGAACCAGTAGTCAGGAGTGAACGGGACAGAGTGGAACAGGAATGATTTTTGTTTTTGAAATTCAGTGATCCAACAATGAGTGTGGGAATCCAGTAGTTTATAAGACTTGGATAGATCATTTTAGGAAAACAAAGTAGTGCATAGAATATAGAACAAGTATTCAGAAATAGAATGACTTTTGTAGAGTGAGATAACTTTGAAACCCAGTAGTTTGAAAACATAATGAAACAAGAATCAAAAAATCAGTAAGAGGAAGTAAATGAACAACTTCAAGATTGTTTTGAAATAGAGTAGGAGTTTTAATAAAAGTAGAGTGAACTTTAGAGAGATAAAAACAAGAGTGAGAGCAACAGAGTTCTAGAGTTTTAAAAGAGACTGATTGGTCCTAAACCAGATAAGTAAAACACAATTAGTTTGATTTTAGTACGTATTAGGCCTAAAGTTTGCCTAGGCGTCGTACACATTGCCTAATTATTTTAACGGGGTGAACATGCATATTCAGTTCTGATTTTAGAGGTACATATTTGCAAAGATGTTTTAAACCACTTAACCATATTTTAGCGATATTTATCATATTAGACACATGCTAATTAGGTGTTCAGTAAAATATAACTTGACACAAACATGCTGAAGATAAAGTCCTAAAGAACATGATATCTAATGCACACAGGGATACCTAAAGACATGGTTTCTAAATGCTATGATTTCTGAAAATGTAGTAATGATATCTTATAATAGTTTTATTACTTGTTATAGTTATTAAATGCAATCATGGTTTATGAGATGAGTATAATAACATGTTGAAAGTAAAGAACCTAAAGCAGAATTTCTAATAAGATGTATGTCCTAGACAGGTTATCTATTGCACATGTAAGAAAGTAAAATCCTATAAGCAGGTTTTCTACCCATTACTAGACTAAGCATGCATAGCCCTCCATATTCACTATCCAGTCCTAATTATTCGTTTACAAGTTATTACAAACCAGTAATAAATGAATACAATAATGAAAAGGAAAATAAGAAGTTACTTCTATAGGGAGCCTTCAATCAGTCCCAACCTTCCAACCTCACTCCTTTCGAGTTTCACAGCCTTAATATGGTCTGGGTGCGGCAAAGCTCCCTAGGGCCCTCATTGGGTCCCTGGACAATACCAGCACCCAAACAAATTGCCAAAAGTTGAGACAAGTGCAGTGTGGAATTACCAGCCTTGTGTGTCAGAGTTCAATGGGTACNGACATAATTGCCAAAATTAAGCATGTGCAGTGTGTCAAAGTTCAGAGGGAACTCAAGGGTTCCCTAAGTAATGCTCACACTGAGGGGGTGGAACCTACGTTTTTTAGGAATAGTGTGATGTGCTTGTAATTTAAAAGAGTTGAGTTTGAACGTAGTTTGAAGTAACAGTTTTGAAATAGAACTTCAGAGGACAATGTAAGAGTTTTATATAAAACGGTTTACAAAGGATCCAAGCAAACATAAACAGGGAAAGGGAGTTAGGAACAAATAATTCTTATGACACCAATAGAATAGAATTACAAGTTCTCAACTAATTATAACATAGTTATCACAAGGTACCACATATTGTGGATTAGGATTAGTATCATGTAACACTTAGACATCAGGGGTGCATGCTTATAGTATTGAATGTCAGACAAATGATGCAAACACATAAGGAAATGCTGGTCATGTTGAGACAAGAAACAGTAATCATAGGACAGGAACAAGTATAGGAGTCAAGCAGAGTCATAGTCACATAAGGGGAGCAGGAAGCATACTAGACTAAAGTGAGAAGGAAAATAACATAGATATGCTAGTTGCATGGTTGACAATAGAACCATAAGTAGAAGCACAAAAGGAATAACAAGTATATTAGCAGGAACTGAAACATATTGTGTTGGGGTACTGTAAACTTAAATTAGGGACATACCAGTCACAAGTGTAGAACAACAAAATGCAAGGAGATGGTGCAGCCACAGTAATATGCAGAAAAAGAGAGTAGTAGGACAGCAGTGTGCAGGAATAAGAAAGCAGCAAGGATTACTCAGTTTTGGCTTTCAGCCAACTGAGTAGTCAACAATTGATGTAAAGAGTAAGAAGAGATGTGTATGGGAACACAGAAGTTTCAGAGCAATGTACTCAGTGTTTTGTGTGTGTATGTCAGTGTATCAATGTATTCGTGTGTGTTATGCAAAAAGAGGACAGAGTATATATAATGTTGAAAACAAGTGAGGAAAATAAAGTAAAGAGTACATAATTATGGAAACAATAACCAATTAGTATCAATTAAAGACATTGGACTCCTTTAATTAGGGAGTCAAGTTCAAACGGTACAACCATGGTTAAATAAGGAAAAGGAATCAGTTATAAGACTGATTTACTATAATAGGGGTAGTAAATTTATGTATCATACAATGAAGGTCAAATACATAGTACATAATTAAGGAAAGTGAAACTAATAGTATATTCATAAGGCAGAGTATGGTATTAATTCTGAAAATTAGTCCAGGGAATCTCGAATGCAATCACAATCACAGGGTATCCAGTATAATTAAGGAAAGTGAAACTAATAGTATATTCATAAGGCAGAGTATGGTATTAATTCTGAAAATTAGTCCAGGGAATCTCGAATGCAATCACAATCACAGGGTATCCAGTATAATTAAGGAAAGTATCACATAAGTAAGGAAACATTTTTAAAAATTAGTACAGAACATACAACGTCACAGGTTCGAGGAAAATATCATAGCTATGCAAAGAGATACAAAGAGTCAGTAGTGAGTATCAGGCAAACAGTCATTAACCAATATCAGACTTGATAATCAATAAAATAGCACAAAATTAGGGAACCCTAAGTAAGGAATCACAGAACGGTGTAGGATCAAGTCCCCTAACACGAGAGCCAGATAATACATGAATAGTTTCACAAGAAACAAGCATACACAGCAACGGGCTAAAAGAATTAGGGTTTTTAGCATAATAAATCAGACAGCAAGGAAACATAAGAGAATAGTTGAAAATACAGTAGAAATCACTAAAGAAGCAAAAATCGCTTTTGAAAAGGGGTTAAGAAACCCTAATTTTGAAATTGAAAATCGTTTAAAGATGGGTTCTTTCAGAGAAAAACGTAAAAAAGCTTCATAACATTGTGGATCTAGTGTAAATCTTAAAAGAAATTGAAATACAAGGGGTTAGGGTTTCGTGGAACCCAGAAGAAGAAGAACCTCAGAGATGGCACCGGCTTAAGCCGGAACGGTTGTAGACCATTACTCAGACGGCTAGGGAGGCCGGAAAGGTGGCATGGGACCATGGGAGACGAGTTGGACCGCTCCAAGTTCACCTGAGAGCCCTAAAGTATCACTGGACCGGTACAAGTGGTGTGGATGACCATGAGATAATGAAGACCCAAGGTTTCCGGTGAGAAACCAACCGGAGAGGGTGGATGGAACTCATCGGAGAAGGAGAAGTCAGTGAGACTTCTAGAGAGAACTAGAGCGTCACAGAGAGAGATAGAGAGAGAGTGAGTGGTGAAGAATGAGGGTCTGGGGGTAGGTCATAGGATTAATTATGGAAAGAACATATTTGGGACGTTGATCTCACGTGATCAACGGCTCAGATTGAGTGGGGTTTGGACCGGGTAGATTTTAAGATTGGGTTGGGTCGTTTTAGGATCTGATGGGTTGGGTAATTGGGTTTAGAAATGGGGTTGAACTCTGGCTAGAATTTAATTAACTATGGCTAACTGTTAAATACCCAATAAAAATAGGTAATTAATTAGTTAAAATATCTAATAATTATGAAAAGACGAAATTAAGTTTAAATAGGTAAAATTACAGTAACGTATAAGTTCCGAATTAAAATAATACAAAATGTTTAATTGGGTCATAATTGCAAAATTATTGTAATTAAAATTAAACAAGACCCAATTGACTAATTCGTGAAATAATTGGATTTTAATAGATAAAAATGATTGTAAATAACATGCTGAGCTAGGAAGTATTTTTGAAATTATTTAGAGCATAATTTATGAATTATTTAGATATGAAATATTAAATAAACGGGGAGATAATTTAAATAAAAATATGGAAAAATAGGGGAAAATACTCATTATTGCAAAGAGTAATTTTGAGAGCTTATATGCAAGTTTGAAAATAATTTGAGGAAAAATTAGGTATCAACAATGATATCTATGTGAGAAAACAAAGTGCAGAGGCAGTTTTATTAAGGCGAGTGTTAAGACCTATTGTTTGCCTACTGATTTTTTATTCAGTATAATCTGGGCACTTCAGGTAGTAATACATCACAAATATAAACCCAAAATTATTATTAAGTCTTACAGGTATATTGCCTAATGATTGACAATGGCGATTGAATCCAGAATCACTTGGCCTTGGCTTTCATCCGACCAAGACCAGAAACAATGAACACAGAGACTTGGAGTAAGAACTAAGTTTTTAGTGAGAGTATTAGAGTTCGAGTCCTCTCTAAAGGGGAGAAGCGAAAGGGTTTAAATAGTGTTCGATTAGGCAGACAAATAAGGGAATAAATCAAACATACACAAATAAGGAAAGAAAATAAATCCAGAATCAATTGAAGTCGGAGTTTAGTCAATTAACGAGTAATCAGGCGAGTACAACTTAGAATAAGGTAAGTATCATATAGAATCAATTAACAATCAGCTTCAAGGCAAATGAGCTAAAAAAAATAAAGGAACAAGGTAGGGTGAACAGAATAAGGAAAATATCAATACTATACGAGAAAGGAAAGAGTATTGCAAAATCAGTAAAAATCTCAAGCCCTAGTTTTAGGTAAACATTCATAAGTCGGCAGAGATAAAAGGCAAGAGTCACATGCTTCACAGGATGAACATAGACAGGTATATATTCACACAACATAAAATCGAAATAGATCTAGCCCTAAAATAAAAAGGTTTGAAATCCTAATTTTAGGTAAGCCCTAAAATCGATAAAAACAAAGGTAAAGAATAATATATTATAGTAAAATGAACATAGACAGGGGTTATTCATAGAATCGAACCAGATCTGGTTCGATTAAAGAAGATTTGAAACCCTAAATTGGGTAACTAAAAGATTTAACAAAATATAAGCAGATTTATACGGAATAACATAAAAAATAAGGTTAAAACCAGTTTTGGTTGAATCAGAAAGATCTGAAAACCCTAACCTTAGGGTTAAGTAAGAATCCACAAGATATATGAAAATATTCGTACTCACAAAGGTTAGAATGAACACAGACGGAAATAATCAACAGGTTAGAGATTTTGAACCAGCTTTGGTTCAAATCTTCTCAAGATCTGCTTGCCATTTTAGGCAAGCTATTATGTAACACCAAAGAACGGGTAACTAGTAAGGAGATAGGACCAAATAAGGTAAGGAATCGTAGGTTGATTCCATTTCTGGGGTTAGAATCAGAAGGAGTTGGGGTGACGGCACTAGGGTTTGAGAAGCGAAGGGGGAAGGAGATGAGAGGAGGAGTGTTTAGTGACGAAGGTTTGGTGGAAATGAATTAGGGTTTGGGTAGGTTAAAAGGGGTTGGGGTGTTGTGAGTTGTTGATCTCGAGAGATCAACAGCTGAGATTAAAACTTAGACCGGGTGGGTCAATTTGGACGGGTACAGGCCTGGGTTAATGAATTAAGGGTATTGGGCTAAGGTTATTGGGTTGCGGTAATTGGGTTAGGTCCAAAATTAATTAAGAAAAAGGGCTAGATTTTAAATACTCAATTAAATCAGTAAAATAATTTATAAAAAATAATTGATAAGTAATAAAAATATCATTTGTGCATGAAAAATAATTTAAAATAATTACTTAACATTATAAAAATATAAAAAATCATTTCTGTGTAAATAATGTAATTATGCATATATGTGGGCTATTATTGCAAAATATGCAATTTGGCCTAAGGATACACAAAATACAATTATAATAAGTGTATATAAAATATTTAAAGCTTAATATGAATATAAATTATGAAAAATTAATTAATAAATCATTTGAGATGCAATTAATAATTATTGATATAATAAAATACATAAATAAATTGATTAAAAGCCTTTAAAGATTATGGAAAAATACTTGTTGATACTCATGCACTATTTTGAAGGTATATATGTATAAAAAAAAAATATGTGGGAAATTGAGTATCAACAATAGAGGCTTGTTGAGCATGTAGCATCTCGAATATCAATTGGAGACTGACTCCGCCGTCTCCTCCACCCTGCGTACCTAGACCGCCAGATCGACCTTATCTGTGTACGCTACCTTCGGGATCTGCACCCAATTTGCATTTAGGGCGATGTGTGAACTGACGTCGATGGGATTTGCAATTGGTACTCCCTCGAGGTCAGCCTGAGGCACCTCGATCCCTGGGGCGGTTATATTTTTTGTTTTTTCTTGTGAAATCCGAGGTTGTTGTCACCATGTGTGGGTGTTGTTTGTGAGTTCGACATGTTTTATCCGGAAAACAAAAACACTTACAAGAACAGGCGTAAAGTAGTGTGTGTTATCGGAATCAGTATTAAGCTATCACTATTATCCTTAGCCCCACGGTGGGCGCCAAATTGTTTACCCTTAAAATTGGATAACAATTAAACTTATAATGTGGTTTTAAGAATATGTGATTTCACTCAATACTAATTGATAAATACGAAGATAAATGACAGAATTGAAAGTAAAGCAAACCAATAATAGAATGGAACTCAACCCTCGAGTTTGGATACCCTCGAACTGGTTGATGCAAGGATAATTAAAATATAACAAGCTGATGAACAAGAGTTTAAGCGAGAAGAGAGAATTATATTGCTTTAATGTCTGTGAATGATGTGTTACAAATTATTAGAACTCCCTTTTATATATTAGAAGAATTCCATTTATGGTATAACTCTAATTACATAAGGAAATACCATGATTAGCGAGTTTTCCATTCGTGCTTGGATCCGTTCCGAGATTTCCGCCATGATCTTGGACATGTCACATGTATCTCACCTTTCTGTTATCATGCTATCTTCGATCTTACCGATGTCTGTCTCATTTGGCTTCGATTTCTACTAGCCTCGATCTTGACACATACCTCGATTCTAGACTCGGTATCTTATCCTCGTGATGTAGTATGTTCCATTACAAAGTCGTCCTTCGATGCAACCTCCGGGTCTCGGTTAAATAGCAAAATCGGGTGGGGCGATTTTAACTAGGAGCTTAGCTCAATTAGCAATGGAAATTATTATCCTCTCTAACGAAAAGGTGAAGCCGTCCAAACCAACACCTCCACACCTAAGAAACCACAAACTATGCTTTTTAGACCAAGTTCAACCGCTACAAAACAACACTTGCACAAAATCAAAATAACCTCAAGACTACCCTTTCAGAGACACTAACTCTCTTCTATCCACTTGCTGGAGAATTAAAACAAGGTTCAACTTTTGTAGACTGTAATGACACTGGAGTTGTTTACGTGGAGGCTCAAGCGACGACGTGTCTTAGTCAGTTTCTGTCATGATCCAAATTTCCCTCCGTTGGGTATCGTGATGGCACCTAGTCTTAGGGACTAGGTAAGCCTAACATTTTCACTAAACAACAACAATAATAAAGGAAATATAGCAGTCTCGATATAGAAATCTTGACAGCGTTTACAATTTCCCAAAACCCGATAAATACAAGTCATAAGCTCTACGAATTTACTCAGAACCTCTAATTACCACTGTTCAGAATGAATACAACAGGGTATGAATAGTAAATACAAGAAGGTGACTCCGAAGCCTGCGAACGCATCAGCAGGTTACCTTGAGTCTCCTCATCAAAGATCCACGCAGCTAATAACAACAATTACCTGGATCTGCACACAAAAATGCGCAGATGTGTAGTATGAGCACACCACAGCGGTGCCCAGTAAGTATCAAGACTAACCTCGGTGAAGTAGTGACGAGGACTAGTCAAGACACCACTGGTCTAATAAGTAAAAAGACATAAATGTAAAAATGACCGAAACATAATATCTATCTAAAGATTTTTTGATGTAATTAAAGGTACGATAGAATAATACGGGAGAAAATTCAGCAAATAAAATCAACGGACAGCATAATAGAAATACGCAAAGAGGATGGAAAGAATGCAAGCCAAATGTCAGGAATCACAACCCAATAAAACATAAGCAACTTCGCACTGCATTAATTTCTTCACATCGGGCCTTAGCCAATAACTCAATAAAACTGGTCAAACCTTCGAGTGAAAACCTTTAAATCGAGAGTTTATATCGAAAGCTTTAAAGGTATAATCATTTCGGAACAGAGAGATCTTCTTTGAAATATATTTTCTCTGAATGTATATTTATATATCTTTATAAGGAGAAGTATTTAAAACATAGTTTCTTCGAACTACGTGGTGTTCGAATATACTTTCCCAGTAACTTCTCTTTCAAATATCATTTTTTTGCAAGACAAATACTTTTCAATATATATCTTTCGATCCAAATCTCCTCAATGATAAAACCACCGGAACTCAGTCCGTAACTCAGTATTTGTCATGCAATGCAGTACAAGGGGGAAAGCTCCCGGAATCTCGTTTGTAGTCCCAATTTAAGTATGCAATGCAGTACAGGGGGAAAGCTCCTGGAATCTCGTCCGTAGTTCCAATTTAAATATGCAATGCAGTACAGGGGGAAAGCTCCCGGAATCTCGTCCGTAGTCCCAATTTAAATATGCAATGCAGCCACTGAGGAAAACAACCAGGATGCGATTGCCGCAACAATTGCAAAATCAACAAAGACAGAATGCAAGGTACGATGAGCAAATCAATACAAATACTTGAATCACAAGAATGGTAAGAACTCACTCATAAGAAGTAGCCACTGAAAGGAATGCCAAGCACATGGAGAAGCAGCATAACAAGGGGAAAACAAGGCAAATATAGCAACGATTCTATATATTCAAATTCACAACCAAAGAAACCAAATCATCCCGGCAAGGGAAGCAGCTATAACCAATCTCACTTAGACAATTAGCTTCACAGAATAAACTCAGCTTGAACCATGCTCAGTGATAGGCAACACCAAGGAAATACCATCAACATAAAAAATTATCTAACTTAACCTAAGTAGCACTTAAGGGAGAATCATATAAATCACAATATACGACTCACGGGCATGCTTGACACCAACGTATAGATATTCCAATTACTGCTAAACAATTATAGGGCAAGGAATACTAATTCTAGTCAATTAGGCAGTTTATGAAGAAAATATAGCATACTAATAAAGAAGGTAAAATACTCAGTTAAGTCAAGTAAGATCGAATAGCCAACGAAGGAATCCAAAAGCAAGTAATTCTATTTTAAGCAGGAAGGGATGAAATTAACCACCAAAGATTCAAATGTAACAATGACAACTCATTCACAGGTAGCATAAGGACCTACGAATCCTAAAAGGGCAATCTATTAGCAAATAAGTCTGAGTATGCACTCGTCACCTCGCATACACGGACTATAGTCAACAAAGAAGACTCAATCCTAGAGATAGTTCCCCCACACAAGGTTAGGCAAGATACTTACCTCAAAGACGACAATCGGATACTCAAAGTGAACTTCTCGGGCGGAAAGACCTTCGCACGGCTCAAAATCAACTAAAACAACTTCAAAATATACATAACACGTATAAGGAATGATTCCGAATAATAAAGTTCAATATTTACTAAATTATGAAAATCGACCCAAAAGTTGACCCCCCGGGCCCGCACCTCGGAACCCGACAAATTTTACAAATTTTGATTACCCATTCCGATACGAGTTCACCCATACTAAATTTATCAAATTCCGATGTCATTTGGTCTTTCAAATCATGAAATTTCATCTTAGAAGTTTTCTTTCAAAACCCATAATTCCCTCAACCCAAAACACAAATTAAATGATAAAAATAAGAACTAATTAATGAAATATAATTAATTCTAGTTAAAGACCATTTACACATTCGATTTGTGTGAAAAACCCTCAAAGAATCGCCAAAAACCGAGTTCTAGAAGTCCAAATATGTTAAAAATGGTGAAACCCCGATTTTGGAAAACATATATTCTGCCCAGATGTTTAATGAAGCACGGTCGCGGAACATTGATTGTGATCGCGGAGAAGAAGAGGAATGTTGCCCAGGCGTTAAGCACTGCGATCGCAACTGGAGCTATGCAATCGCGGAAGAGGAAAAGCCACTGCCCAAGGAAATGCTCTACGCGATCCCGAGTTGGTGAATGCGATCGCAAAATGTAAAGGGGAAGGCTACTGCGGACGCGAGGAGAGATAGGCGAACGCGAAGAGTAATATGTACCAGTGCTCAAGGTCATGCCTCTACAATGTGATCGCGTAAAAGAAGGTGCGAACGCGATGAAGGAACACACAGAACTACGCGATCGCGTGGGTGAATACGCGAACGCGGAGAAGAGAAATACGGCTGGTCTAGTTTTACACTACGCGGTCGCAACTGGAGCTATGCGATCGCGGAAGAGGGCATCAGACACCAGAACAGCAGTTCAAAAATGGGAAGAAAATGGCCCGAAGCCCATCCAAAATGCACCTGAGGCCCGCGGGACCCCTCCTAATCACATAAACAAGTCTTATAACTTAATACGGACTCGCTCGAGGCTTCAAAAACCTAAAACAACACCAAAACGGCGAATCAAACCAAAAATCAAACTTATAAATTTCCAAAACTTCAAATATCAAGACTCGCGTCGAAACTTATCAATTCAACCTGGAATTACACCAATTTTTGTAGACACGTCACAAATGACACAACGGGCCTATAGCCATTCCCGGAATTCCATTCCGAGCCCAATATCAAAAGTTCACTTATCGGCCGAAATCGCCGAAATTCTAATTTTCGCCAAATTACCTCAAATCACTCTACGGACCTCCAAAACCAATTCTGAATGCACGCCTAAGTCCAAAATCATCATACAAAGCTGTTGAAATTAACCAAAACTCATTCTGAGACCGTTTACACAAAAGTCTAACCTCTGGTCAACTTCCATCTCTTAAGCTTCTAAAACTAAAAAATTTCTTCCAATTCGACTCTGGATTATCCAGTAACTGAATCTAACCACGCACAAAGGTCAGTATACACAATGTGAAGCTGTCCAAGACCTTACGCCACCGAACGAAGCTTAAATTTTTAAAACGACCGATCGGGTCGTTACATTCTCCCCCTCTTAAACAAACATTCGTCCTCGAACGTGCCAAGATCCACCTTGAACTCATCCAATCACTGCTTGCACACTTCCAACACACACCTGCAGGTGACCCCACGTAATCCCAAGCTACATAAGCCTGATGACACCATCACAACTGCAATTTAGCCTTCCTATTACCACCGATAAGCCTCATACCTCTACTTTCTCATTTTCTACTCATTTACAAGACTCTATCCTAACTCCATATCTGGCATTAGCCTCAACTAGCTGCATCGACTCAGGACTACCCCCATAAGGTACAACCACACCACATAGCACATCACACATAGGCTCAAATAACACTTTTGATCACAATAGCTGCCTGAAATCAACACAACATTGGCAATTAGCCCCACATCTGAACGGACTCTGTTCCAAACCTAATAATACTGATAATGATGCAATAAACACGAAGATTTCATTATTAAACACCCAAATTACCAAGCCACAACTAACACCACCGGGCACACATCCCGCAAGCTAAAACTAGAGGAGCACATAACGAGAATGACTGAGTATGAAAGGAGAACATATAAAGGAACTATCAAACAAGACCATAGGCACAACTCCCTATCAATATTGACTTACATAAGCAATATAACAAGGAAGAAGCAAAGCATACGAACAAATCACAAGGATACTATCCTGATAAAGTTTCCACCGCGGTACTCAGCCCGGTCCAAACACATCGAATCACAAATATCACGAGGATCTCACCCTCAACTCTGAATCACGTACCAAAAATATATCATGCCAATTGAAATTCCTCCACTAATTCATCTTAGCTGATAAAATCATAACGCCAACTGAACTCACATCTCGATGGAGTATCAGATCACAACTCGTAAACAAAACACTTAGGAGAATCACATAAAGCTTACCACGAAGAACAACATGGACTCACTTCCAATTTCACCACTATCAAGGATAAATAAAACAATTATAGACACGGGCTACTCCTCAAAGAATCTCCCAACAGGAGCAAACACAAAAATAGAGTGCAAAACATGAAACTCACTCATAATTGAAACAACAAACAAGGGAAACTCGTCCTGACCAACAGAACTATAGTGAAATACAATTGGTTCCCCTCTGTAACACATCAAAACATACCTAGGTGATGATATCTGTCACCACGGCCTCTAGCCTACTATATGACATCAACAGGTCGGGTCTCCCCCTCTTGGGCACCCTCTACTCACCTGAATACTCTGCTATAACACACATACCTGAATCCTGGAACAATATCTCACCCTGTGGCTAACATCTCCACACTGAAAACAATCTCTCTGCCGACGTGGTTGTGGAAAACATACAATATGGATCCTCTGGGACCCATGAGTACCTAAAAAGTCCCCATGCGAAGCTGGTAATGCAAACTGAACTGGTTGACCCAAAATTCTCTACCATGTTCCATAATAAGGACCAGTAGATTACTCCGGTCTACGAGGCCTCCTTGCCTCCCCAAAACTCTCTCTCTTGATCTCGTCTGTCCTTTCGCTCCCGGTCCCACAGGCTCTCTAACAGGCGAGCGATCCCCACTACCTGCTGAAACGAGGCATCCTACTCTAACTCTCGAGTCCCGCTGAACTGAATATCATGTTTGAATCTCTCAATGACTCTACGGACTCATCTCCTAACTGAAGCAACCAAACAGGGTGTATATTTGGCCAACTCACTAAATCTAACGGCATACTCCAATAGTGACATGGCGCCCTGACGCAACTACTCAAACTCCGCGCGCCGAACATTCCAAGGAACTGAGGTGCAACTTCCCTCAAAACATCTCCGAAAACTGAATCCATGCTAGTGAAGCTAACTCGGCCAAGTTACCCTATCTCATATGCCGCCACCATTGATCAACCCACTACTCTGCACCTGAGACGTGACAAAACAATCTCGCTCGTCTCCACAACACCCGAAGTACGAAGAATATAGTGACACTCCCCCAGGAAACCCTGGGCACCATCTGCCGCCAATCCACTGAAAGATAGGAGGGTGGTACTTCCTGTACCTCTCAAGTCCAAGGTTTTTTTTTTCCTCCGATGCTACTGCCCTAACCACGGGCTGAACTGAAACCACATGTCGGGTTGTCATGACAACTGGTACCCGACCAATATGATCTCACTATTCTGGAGTGTAGACGGTGGGAGTCTGAACTCCTCCCCTGATCCGTGAAGCAACTGGTGCACTAGAGTCAACCCTGCCTGAGTCAATGTACCAATTATACTCAAAACTATGCCCAGGCCTCCTGAAGTCTGGGGTAGCAACAGGCACCTTCCAGTACTTGTCCCCCAACTAGAACTACTGGGTACTTCTCAACGGCTGCCCTGGCAGGCATCTTAACTGCGGCACATGCTCCTCGTCAACCTCTTCCTCTAACCATTGCGACATTTGCTTCGGGGTAACATCATCAGGAACCGCAGTTCGTGTCCTCGCCATCGGTGAGAGAATGGAACGATAATTTCAAACTTCAAGGTCAAATGAACTCGCACGATAGGAATGAAGGAAGTGAAATTGTCCTAATAGTTCTTTAGCCTCTCGAAGATAAGTACATACGTCTCTGTACTGATCGGCAAGACTCTACTGAACTCGCTTATGATCGTAGCATCTATGAACCTAGAGCACTGATACCAACTTGTCACGACCCAAATTTCCCTCCGTTGGGTATCGTGATGGCAACTAGTCTTAGGGACTAGGTAAGCCTAACATTTTCACTGAACAACAACAATAATAAAGGAAATATAGCAGTCTCGATATAGAAATCTTGACAGCGTTTACAATTTCCCAAAACCCGATAAATACAAGTCATAAGCTCTACGAATTTACTCAAACCCTCTAATTACCACTGTTCAGAATGAATACAACAGGGTATAAATAGTAAATACAAGAAGATGACTCTGAAGACTGCGAACGCAGCAGCAGGTTACCTTGAGTCTCCTCATCAAAGATCCACGCAACTAATAACAACAATTACCTGGATCTGCACACAAAAATGCGCAGAAGTGTAGTATGAGCACACCACATCGGTGCGCAGTAAGTATCAAGACTAACCTCGGTGAAGTAGTGACGAGGACTAGTCAAGACATCACTAGTCTAATAAGTAAAAATACATAAATGTAAAAATGACTGAAACATAATATCTATCTAAAGATTTTTCGATGTAATTAAAGGTACGATAGAATAATACGGAAGAAAATTCAGCAAATAAAATCAACGGACAACATAATAGAAATACATAGAGAGGATGGAAAGAATGCAAGCTAAATGTCGGGAATCCCAACCAAATAAAACACAAGCAACTCAGCACTGCATCAGGCCTTAGCCAATAACTCAATAAAACTGGTCAAACATTCGAGTGAAAACGTTTAAAGCGTGAGTTTATATCGAAAGCTTTAAAGGTATAATCATTACGGAACAGAGAGATCTTATTTGAAACATATTTTCTCTGAATGTATATTTATATATCTTTATAAGGAGAAGTCTTTAAAACATAGTTCCTTCAAAATACGTGGTGTTCGAATATACTTTCCCAGTAACTGCTCTTTCAAATATCATTTTTCTGCAAGACAAATACTTTTCATATATATATATATATATATATATATATATATATATCTTTCGATCCAAATCTCTTCAATGATAAAACCATTGGAACTCAGTCCGTAACTCAGAATTTGTCATGCAATGCAGTACAGGGGGAAAGCTCCCGGAATCTCGTCTGTAGTCCCAATTTAAATATGCAATGCAGTACAGGGGGAAAGCTCCCGGAATCTCGTCCGTAGTCCCAATTTAAATAAGCAATGTAGCCACTGAGGAAAACAACCAGGATCCGACGGGAGCAATTGTTCGATTAATTAGCAACCATGAGTGAATTGTATGAAGGAGAGAGTTAATTAGAACACAATAGGATTGGTGAATTGATCACAACCCTGGAATATTTATCTCTACGGAACATACAACTATTTTGTTGCTTGATAATTTAGTTACTAGTTAGAATTATAGCTGAGTATAATCACACTTTTGAACTCGGATTGGCTCGACTGAATAACAATCTTGGTGAATTTAGTGGGTAGTTAATACAAGTCTATATGGGTTCGACACTCAACTTATCATTTTATTACTTGTACGATCACCTATACTTGCGTGTGCATTTGAGAGCAACAGGTACTCTTTTCTTTTTAGTCAATCCCACAATATATATATATATATATATATATATGTATTTTTAAATTTAGAAATAATTTATCTTTAAATATTTTAGTTTATGAAACGCAGGGAATACTACTAAAAACTGAGCTCGACGCTAGCTCAAGGGAATTTATAGAATTTCAAAAGAAGCATCCTCTTTCTCCAATGCAAGTTATATACATGTGAGGTGTTCTATTTTTTGCCTCGATCATGCTCGAGCTCTGTGATCACGTGTTTCATTTCAACTTGCATTAATTTGCATTAGCTTGAATATTACTCTATTAGATCTTTTAAAGAAAACTTACTAACTAAAATAAAATTTTGATGTAACTTTTGGAGTCTCCAAGAATATCATTAATTGCCAATATAATGAACCAAACTGGCTTCAAACTAGTGTAAGCTACCATCGTTTGAAAAATCAGTAGGAGCTTAGCTCAATTAGCAATGGAAACCATTATCCTCTCTAACGAAAAAGTGAAGCCGTCCAAACCAACGCCTCCACACCTAAAAACCCAAAAACTATGCTTTTTAGACCAAATTCAACCGCCAATAAGAATCAAAATTGTCCTCTTCTACGAAAATACCACACTCGCACTACATCAAAATAACCTCAAGAATGCCCTTTCAGAGACACTAACTCTGTTTTATCCACTTGCTGGTGAACTAAAAGAAGGTTCAACTTTCGTAGACTGCAATGACACTGGAGTTGCTTACGTGGAGGCTCAAGCGAAGACGCGTCTTAGTCAGTTTCTTGAGAATCCGGATCTCACACAACTCAAAAAACTGATGATAAATGTTGAAAATCATTTAGTTTCTTTTCAGGTTACTAGATTTGAATGTGGAGGAATGACAATCGGGGCAAGCATGTTTCATTTAGTCTCAGATGCAAACACAATGAGTTCTTTTCTCAACACTTGGGCTAACATTGCACGAGAAAGGATCATGCCATCGGCGCCTCTTGATTTCACATCATCATCGCTACGCTTTCCCCCTCAGAACCATTTGCCACAAGAGTTATCGGCATTCCTCAAAACTTTATTTTTCAAGGAGGGAGATCAGTTTCTCCAAAGAAGATTTGTCTTTGATTCTAAAGCAATTGCAGCTATCAAACTGAAAGCTGGATCCAGTAGTTCAGTGCCTAAGCTGACGCGAGTGGAGGCATTGACAGCTTTCATATGGGAGCATATGATGTTAGCATGTAAAGCAGTAAAGGGAAGCTCAAGCCCCAGCTGCATGCTGAATCATTCTGTGAATTTAAGGCCAAGGCTGCATCCACCATTGCCTAATGCTTTTGGGAATGTAGTTTGGTTTGCAACTACATTTTACGAGTCAAAAATAACAATGAGTGATAATATTGATCTGTCTCAGCTTGTGGGATTAGTGAGACAAGTGTTTGAGACCTTTTCAAATGGTGAGAACTTGAAGGATATGGAAGGTGATGCGTCTTTTACTTATCTAGCGAATTTGGCCACAGATGTTATTGACTCTTTTGGCCAAGTAGATAACTATATGTTCACAAGCTGGTGCCGTTTTGGACTTGACGAAGTTGATTTTGGATGGGGAAAACCTATTTGGGTAGCTCCTCTCTTGGATCCTACTTGTTCATTGGGACATGTCCAAATTGTTATTCTTGTGGAAAGTGGACGGAGTAGTGATGGAATTGAGGCCTGGATCCTTAGAAATAAGGATGAAATTCTTGAGCTGGAGAATGATGAGGAATTTCTGCAATATGCATCTCCAAATCCTAGCATCTCTATCCCTTGAATATTGTTCTTTCTTTCACAGCATGCCCCTTGAATATTGTTCTTTCTTTCACAGCATGCCCCTTGAATTGCTCTCCCAACTTTGAAGTTTAATTTAGCTTCTTGTTATTTTATTAATAATATGAAATAACTTCTCTTTGTATTAATCCGAACATGTCCATTTCCATTTAGCACGTAATACGTAGTTTTAATTTTTCTTTATTGGTTCCCTTACTTTAAGGAGATAAGAGTTTAATGTTAGAAAGGGTTAAATTATAATCTTTTTACATTAATAATAAATAAATGAAAAAAATGGTTACAAGAAAATCAAATAAGGGAGGTAAACGTAAAGCCAAACCTGGGGGATGATCTCTGAAATTAACACTTCACTTTAACACCATAAAATCAAAAATCCTCTTTTTATTTGTAAATTTGTGCTCCACCAATCTAAGAAACATAAAATGCAATCACGAGTGAGTGATATATTTTATTCTGAATTTCAGTAAATAATATGTCGGCAAAATGCGCTGATCAACAAAAAGATGATAGGGTTCATAATAACGCAAAATCACTCCATGGTAAATGGACCCCGCAAAAGGAGGCCTCATTTACCCAAAAGAAAAATGCAAAACAGAAAAGTAAAAATAAAGCCAAAAAAAAAGATAGTGCTAATACGTACTAAATTAAACGCGGGAGGTAGCAACGGTATGAAAGCACAGAAAGAAGAAAAAGTCCAAAAGTTGAGAGTGAATATGGCGATCTTGAAAAAGTGCAGCAGCAGAATAGGACAAAATAATAAGTACCACACATGGCAAGATCCAAGATGTATTTTCCGTGTTAATGTCCAAGTTTCGAAGAACCTGTGGATGGGACCATTAAACATTGAGAAATTTCTTTGAAACTTTTCAGTTGACTGACTTTGACAACATGCTAAGAAGAAGTTCCAATGAAATTTTCAGTTGACATGAGCTGCATCATGACTTAAAATACCTCAACAGACTTGTGAGGAAGTCAACAACTTCAAGTTCCAAGTGAAGAACAAAAGATAAGCAACAAAATTCTACTTCAAATCCTCAAAGTGTACGTAGAGTTTTAACATGGAAAACATCCGAAAACTACAACTGGAACGTACACTTTCAATTCCAACATGTTTCCCGCAGAGAAACTCAGTACCAAGCACTACAGCAACATCAGAAGGGGTATCTTTGAGAAACAGCAGCTTCAATACAAGCAGCTCTACTCCGCAGCATGCTGTTGCAATTCAATTAGATCAGGGAATTGGTCAAGCTGATTCTATAGTGCTGCCTTTTCCCATTCAAAGGGAAGCTGTCTCTAGGCCTATCGCTCCTGCTCCTCAGACACTTCCCACTTCCTTCCTCAGGCCCAGTTAAGCAAAAAATATTTCTCAATGCTTTTAATTTCTATATATGCTTTGTTTTTGTATAATGGGGTGCTTTGTTTTTGTATAATGGGGTGAACCTGGGAAAGGTAAAGGTTAGTCACAACAACAACAACTACCCAGTAAAGTCCCACAAAGTGCGGTCTGGGGAGGGTAATGCGTACGCAGACCTTACCCCTACCCCGATAGGACAGAGAGGCTGTTTCCAATAGACCAATAGACCCTCGGCTCGGGAGGACGGAAGTAAAAACAAGAAAAGACAATTCATTAGTAACTCCAGCAGAAATCGTAGAAATAGTAGCATAAGCATAAAAACCATAAGATAAATGACATGCAATAACATTAGCCAGTATCTAAGGCCCGGGGCTAAGATAAATAGCAAGGATTGTGCGGTCAACATAAACCGCAAGCCCTTTAAGATCAACCCTATCCAAACTCGCCCCACTCTAGGAATGACCCCCTATCCTATAACCCTGATGCTTGATCTCCAGACCTTCCTATCAAGGGTCATGTCCTCGGAAATCTGCAGTCTCGCCATGTCCTGTCTAATCACTCTCCCCAATATTTCTTCGGCCGCCCTCTACCTCTTCTCAAACCCACCACCGCCAACCGCTCACACCTCCTCATCGGGGCATCAAGGCTCCTCCTCCGCACGTGCCCGGATCATCTGAGCCTCGCTTCCCGCACCTTATCATCCACCGGGGCCACGCCCACCTTCTCCCGAATATCTTCATTCCTAATCTTATCTATCATAGTATGCCCGCACATCCAC
Source organism: Nicotiana undulata (assembly GCA_005239495.1). Classification (NCBI taxonomy): domain Eukaryota; kingdom Viridiplantae; phylum Streptophyta; class Magnoliopsida; order Solanales; family Solanaceae; genus Nicotiana; species Nicotiana undulata. Next base: position 75,201 of record ML252144.1, read on the forward strand.
CTAAGCATTCTCATATCTGCTACCTTCATCCTCTGAATATGGGAGTTCTTAACCAGCCAACACTCTGCCCCATACAAAATGGCTGGTCTAACCACAGCTCTATAAAACTTACCTTTAAGTTTCGGTGGCACTTTCTTGTCACACAAGACTCCAGATGCAAGCCTCCACTATAATATACTTTAATCTCTGCCCCGTAAAGGTTAGTCACAAAGTCAGATTATGGACGTGCTCTAGAATATATGTTAGAATTTAACTTACACACATTCACATTGTAAATATTTTTTGCATTATTAGTGCACTTTAGCCTGTTGTAATAGGTTATTACCAGCTTCCTTTTCCAGGTTATTATTTATTCATACTAGTTATCTACTAATCTTTTAAGTGATTATGCTGCCAGTATCTAGAAGTTAAACCATGTTATATCTTCTCCAAGAGTATAGAATTTACCCTATCCTCTGGCATGTTGAACATAGACCCCAGCCCATCCCTTATGTGAGTCTATCCTACACCACTCTATGCTACCCGGTTAGGCCCGAACATTTGGGTCAGTTCACTTATCACCTAATCCACTTGCTCTCATACAAAAAGTATGTTGAACAAGCTACAAAAACCATATCTAGATAAATCAAAAACAAAGTAACAAGCATCAATTTTAGCCAATATCTATCAGACAGATATGGTGAGTTCTAAGGAAATGGACAATCAGATATACTTAACTGAACCATGAACATGGATAATCTATAAGAGAGAAAGCATGTAAGAGAACTTCACAAAAAGCCTCCTTTATGAAACAAGATACAACCAATGAGAGCAGGAAAGAGTAGATTCTCATCTTTCTTTTTCACATGATTAATTAACAGAGTAAAGTCACACCACTTGCAGGGACTAAACCTATAAACCTTACCATGTATGTGCCACTTTGCCAAGCAGCACTAGGAGGTGATTGGGAGAAGGCTAGAGAATTTTTCAGTCTGCACCCTGGTGCAACATCTGCCAGGATTACCAAAGGGTGGGAGACTGCTCTTCATATTGCAGCTGGGGCTAACAAGGTTCAGTTTGTTGAAGAACTGGTTAAACTTATGAGTCCACTGGAACTGGCACTGCAAAACAAATATGATAATACTGCACTTTGCTTTGCTGCTGCATCTGGACTCACAAGGATCGCAAAAGTTATGGTAATGAAAAACCAATTCTTGCCAATAGTGAGGGGCAGCAAGGGAGTCACACCACTGCACATGGCTGCTCTACTAGGGCACAGAGAGATGGTGTGGTATCTTTATTCAGTGACACATCATCAGTATCTATGCAAAGACGACTATATCAGCCTGCTGATTGCTACTATAAACTCCAATCTATTTGGTAAGAACATATTCCGGTTCCAAATTGCCTTTCGGAAATGAGAACTTGATAAATTTAATATGGCCAGTTACTTGTTTCGATAAATTAGTGTGGCCATTTATGTTATTGCACAACCAACATAAAGTTGAACTCTCAGAGGAACTTAAAACAACTATTTACTTACATTGCTGTTAACAGATGTTGCTTTGCATATACTTCAGCACATGCCGGAATTAGGCATTGAACGAGATCAAAATGGAGACACAATACTTCACGTTTTAGCACGAAAGCCCTTGGCATTTTCTGACAAAATTGGACTTGGAATCTGGCAAAGATTTCTTTACGCATGTAAGTTCTCCATTTCTATCCAAATCGAAATGAATTAAGATATATATATTTATATATATCATTAGATCAATGGAACATCCTGCCTATTCCCAAAAAAAAAAAATTAATGGAACTTCCTATAGATATCTCTGTTCATTTGCAGAATAGATCAAGCAACATGTCCAGCGGATCAAGGATAAAAAATAACACTAAGGGTATGTTGTATACTTATCCCAGTTGAGACATTTATCTTCTCTGTAATAGCATTTCTATAACCAACTGATCTTAAACATTTGTGAAGTTGCAGCTTACGCGTTCATCACAAGGGTAGTTCAGCATCTACTAAAAACATTAGGTATGGCACATCTGACGTGGTCCCAAGTTCTAGATTATTATTCTCTGTGCCTGTAAACTAAATACCTAATCTGCAAATTTTCAACACTAGGAGTCAAAGAAGTTCTGGAGACAAAATTAATGCACTTACAAGCACTTGAATTGGTAAAATGTTCATGGAAAGAAGTTCTCTTATTGAATGATTCACAAATAGGGAACTTACTTAGAAGTCCGTCGCGGCCATTGTTTGTAGCAGCAGAGTTGGGAAATTTTAAGTTCATAGTTGAGCTTATCCAGTCTTATCCAGATCTCATTTGGAAGGTTGATGAGGAAAGCCAGAGCATCTTTCACATTGCAGTCATTCACCGCCAAGAAAAGATCTACAAACTTATCTACAACATAGGAGCACACAAGGATATAATTACGTCCTATAAAAGTAGAAATAATGAGAACATTTTACACTTGGCAGCAAAGTTGGCTCCTACAAATCGACTTGGTATTGTTTCAGGTGCAGCACTCCAGATGCAGCGGGAGTTATTGTGGTTTAAGGTAATTTCCACATCTGGTGAAATGCTGCTTCCCTATCAAGTATACTCTCTTTCTATATGTCATAAGATATTACTTCTCTCATTTCCGAAGGAAGTTAAGACAATTGTTCAAGCCTCATATAAGGAGATGAGAGACTCAAAAGGTCGAACACCTGGAATGTTGTTCGCCGAAGAACACAAGGAATTGGTCAAAGAAGGAGAGAAGTGGATGAAGGAAACTGCATCATCTTGCATGCTTGTTGCTGCACTAATTACAACAGTAATGTTTGCAGCAATCTTTACCGTGCCAGGAGGGAACAACGATGATACAGGCACGCCCATTTTTGTAAAAGAGAAAACATTCATTCTTTTCTCTATAACGGATGCACTGGCACTGTTTTCTTCAGTAACCTCAATATTGATGTTCTTGTCCATCCTCACTTCACGCTATGCCGAAGAAGACTTCCTGAGTACTTTACCAAAAAGGTTGATCCTTGGCTTCATCACGCTTTTTGTTGCTATAGCAGCGATGCTAGTAGCATTTAGTTCAAGCTTTTTCATCGTACTTGGGCATCAAATGGCCTGGATTATCATCCCAGTGGCAGTACTTGCTAGTATTCCTATAACTTTATTTGCATTTCTACAATTTCCTCTCTTGGCTGATATGATCAGATCTACCTATGGCTCAGGAATATTCACTTTTACAAGTAAGGATACGATTTATTGATTTTTCACAAGTTCACAGGTGTGAAAGCTCCAAAATTATAAATTTTCATCTTTTTGATGAAAGAGTGCCTTGAAATTGGAAAGGTTCCAGGTACTTGCAACAAAAGCAGTTCTGTATCGTTCCAATTAAGCCCATGAACTTTGCCCTTCCAGACTTCCCCAGTCCAGCCATTTGGAAGAAGAAGAAAAATCCTCCAACAGCAGTAATAACAAAGCAGAAGTCTTGCCTCATTTCTAAATCTTAATGAATGGATGGACTAGCAGAGAATTTTAAGAAAAACTCCGCAAATCCCTATGCATTTGCACAGATTACTAAATACAAAAAATAACATCCATTACAATGCAATATTTTCAAAATCTGAAGACTACAAACTGACCTTGAATCCGATAAGAGAAATCTTGAATCCGATAAGAGAGACCTCCTCGCCGGAGCTATATTAAACTTGTCGGAAATTCTCCCAAATGAACTACTCGGCGAGCTGAACAACTCACTCGACGCCCGGAAAACCGGAAAATACCAGTATCACCCATTGCCGTTTCATCGACGAAATTTCGGAAATTGATCGCCGATTTCTTCCACGGTAATTTTTTCCTTTTTTGGGTGGCGGCTTGGAGGTAAATAAACGCCAGAGGCATGATGAGTTACCGGTTACATGGAATATTTGAGAATGAGGGAACTTAGAAAGTAAATTGAAAAAACCAAACTCTATAGACTTACACTTTACACAAATTATCACAAATAAATCTCAACTTGTCAACCTCTAGCCATTAGTCATAAATTTACTAAAATTAGCCAACAAAATTTTTAAAACAAATCTCTCAAAGAATCCCATGCAAAAATCACCTTCCATATTTTTAAGCGTGATTAGCAACACTAGATATAAGACAAAAAAGAAATTTCGTGGATGAAGTAACAAATAAGGGGATGAAATACAAAAATATATATGATATTCCGAAAATCTAAACAAAAAAAGAACTTTTTCAATGGGTATAGTTGAAATTCATTGAAAATATATCGATAAGTTAATATACAAAATTTGAGGAAGATTGGAGGTGATTTGGATTGGTTTTGTATCAAAATTCGTATTTAAATCGAGTTCAAAAAAAGTCTTCTGCGAAACATGTATCAAACATGTATCACGCATGTATCTCACACGCAGATATACATTGATATACATTTGATACACAATTGATACATATATGACACATATGTGATACACAAATGATACACAGTGTGATACACATATCATTTTTTTTTCAATGTTCAGTTTTTACATCAAATTTTCAATTCAAAGCACCTCAAAACTTTACCAAATCATCCCAAAACTAAGATTCAAGCTTCTTAAGTTGTGCCCAATCTATTCTAACAACACTCACTCAAAACAAAGCAAAATTTTAATATTTTTTTGCTACAAATAGCTAATTGGCTAATTTGGCTAATATTAATAATATTTTATCAATTGGCCAATTTTTGTAATGAGCTACTTATAAATGGACATAGCTGGTAATTTCCTAAATTTTAACATCCGATATTTTTTCCCATTGACACAAAATAGTAAAAATTGCACAGGACGCCCTATTTGATCGTCCCCATTTAACTTATACTTATATATTTAAAATTATTTAATCTATATTTTATTTTTTATAACTTCAGGCGGCTCCTTCCGTGCACTCATTTCTTCAATGTCAAGCCTCTCACAGTAATTATTGCTATTAGTTTGGGTTTGATCCAATTCCCTTTTCTATTGGAATTACTGCAGCTATGTTTCAAACTTCCTTAAATGCACTAGTCTTTAATGTCGTTGCTCCTCGTAAAGCTGAAAATAAAATTATATCCAATTTTTCATTTTTGAAATAAACGTGTAATAGATTTAAGATATGAATGGCCCTTTGCTTTAAATTTAATACACTTTCTCTTTCTTTTGTGTTTTCAATTTATACTCAGAAAGACACTTTCCTTGAATGGGTAAGTTCATATTATTTGACTTATGAAATTGTATTCTTTGCCTTATTCTCGACGTTGTTAGGTAAGCCTCTGAATTAGAAGAAGATCCACTTGTTGCTGTATAAGTAAGTATATGTTATTACAACTAGCTCATTTAATTCAATGTTTTGAACAGAAGATCTGCTTACCTTCATCTAACTGTAATTTGTATATATTTAATTCTGTTTTCCCTTCAATTTGCTCATCTTCTCTTCTTCTTTTTTCAGCTGTATGATTCTTTTAAGGAAAATTTGGATACGCTACATTTGACATGTACTTAATTATTTGAACTAGGGGTGACAAACAGACGGGTCGAAAACGGATTATTTAAAAAATAGATAAATTATCCGAGGCAGCAAAATAGGAACTTTCGACCAGGGAGAGCTCAACAAGGTCGAGACCAAGATGATGGATATTCCAAGGAAGATCGAAGAAGATGAATGAAGGTTTATACCTGTTGGGATTTTAAGTAACTAATGATATATTAATGCTTAAAATGGGTGAATGGGAAATAGAGGGGAAAATAAAATATTTGAGTAATATTTGAGTTTCCCTCATTAATTGTCCCACATAGGAAGAGGAAAAGACTTTTGATGGGTATATAAGAAATTGCTCTTCT